>CM019150.1:60442241-60458171 GCA_009733165.1 Naja naja
GTTGGTTCTTATACAATCAGAAGTAAACAACCTAATATCAGATTAAATCCAAAATGCAGAGAGGGACATCCATTATATTTCATTACTTCAGTGGAAGAAGAAAGTACAATAAATTGGACACTGGTTTCATTTGCATTTGACACATCATTATCACTGGAATTCTTTTATAGTGATTTGTTAGGTGTTTTTTAAATCAAACTATTTATTAGAGTTCATCTTCATAAAATATGCTTCTATTGAATTGTCCAAACTAGCCTGCTTGGAGAAATCTCACAATATTGGATGGACTACAAGTTTCAGGATCTCCCTGCTGTGTAACAATTCTGGAGTTACAGGTTGGAGAAGGCCTTCATTATTATTATTATTTTTATTCACATTTATATATGCCGCCCTTCTCCGCAGACTCAGGGTGGCTTACAGTCTTTGGAGCACAACCCAATGTGCTCAGCAATAGCTTTCATTCTATTGTATATGCCTGCTTATTACTAGGGCTCCCCAGCGGCATTTTTACAACGTCAGCTTATTGCTGCTATGTTCAGCTCCCCGGTCTTCGCTGGCCCCTGATCTCCGCTCCTCCGGCCGGGACCTGAAGACCTGGCTATTTCAGCAGGCCGCCTGGACTGAACCAAGGAGTGTGTTTAAAGTCATTTTAATTGGTTTTAGTGTATTATTGGGCTTGTACTGTTTAATTATTTTTAAGTAGATTATTGTATTGTGCCTTTATATTGTGAGCTGCCCTGAGTCCTTAGGGAGAGAGGGCGGCATACAAGTCTAATAAATTATTATTAATTATTATTATTGCTCCCAACAATCTTGGGTCCACCATTCCTGCAGTCACATGATTGTAATATGGGCATTTGGCAACTAGCTCACAAATATGATGGTTGCAGCAATGGCAATCATGTGATTGCGATTTGCAACCTTCCCAGCTGACTTCCAACAAGCAAAGTCAGTTGGGAAACCTGAATTTTCTTAATAACAAACGAATTCACTTAACAACCATTTGATTTGCTTACCAATAAAATGGTCATAAAATCAGGTCTGGTCATAGGATGACAACTGGGAATTCTGTAATGCTATAAGCCATCCAGAGTCATTGGATATGAGATGGGTAGCAAATAAATTTTATAAATAAATAAATGACTGGTTTAGCAACCAAACACACTGCTTAGCATTGCTTAGCAATCAAAATTCTGGCCCCAGTTGTGGTTGCAAGTCAAGGACTTCTTGTAAAATTCTGTCCTTCCTAGCCTACTGCCATATCAGTAGCGATGGAGCCAAAATTCTGGTTTGGATCTTTACCCATACTGCTACCCTCATGTTGCATCACTGTTTCAGGATAACATATGTTAATTTTTCCAGATTTTTGCAAAAAGTCTGTTATTTCTGAGGCTCCTAAATAAAAATGGCTGTTGTAAATCAGCAACTTCCCTTGCCTGTTCTTCTAAAAAAAATGAATGCTAATCCAATGTACTATTTAACAGACATTTGTCCCCTATGGATTACATGAGAATTTTTCATGAGAAAATGTCTAACTGACATAAGTAGTCAAGAACCAACCATGACTCAGCTGACTTAAAAAGCCATAAACCATGCATGCCAACACATGAAAAAAATAATTAGATGGTTAGCAGAAATCTTGCTTTTGGAAACTGTCATACAGCAGTGTGTTTGAATGACTGAATTGCTCTTATTATGGAGTTCAGGGTTGGGATTGTTTCTGCAGCTTAAAATATGAACTCTGAAGCTTACTTATTGTTGTATTTTTATTCCATATTCAACAGCAGATGAGATTCTAGCCTGGAGTTTTCAGAAGTAACAATATCCCTTTAAATACTGATCTGAGACACAAAACCTGCAATGGTACCAAGGGAAGAATACCAACCAAAAGAGCCTTGGTGGTCCAGGCTGTTAAACACCTAGCACTTAGTTCCAGCTGCCTGCAATTAGTGCAGGCTCGAATCCCACCAGGCTCAAGGTTTATTTATTTATTTATTTTATTTGACTTGTATGCCACCCCTCTCCGAAGGACTCGGGCAGCTCACAGATAAAACATAGAACAATAAATAATTTAAAAAGAGATTAAACCTAAACAAGCCATATCAAATAGTTAAAACGCAATTAAAAATCCCCCCCCAGGAGGTCAGTCCAGCCTGGCCTGTAGAAACAACCAGGTTTTAGATCGCCAGAAAGAGGAGAGATCGGGAGCCAGCCGGAGCTCAACGGGTAGTTGATTCCATAAGGCAGGAGCTGCTGCAGAATAGGCCCTTCCCCTGGGCACCACCAGCTGACATTGTCATGCAGATGGCACCCCGAGGAGTCCCCACCTGTGTGTTCGCACAGGGCAATCGGTATTTGAAGGTTTTATTTATTTATTTATTAATGGACTTGTATGCCCCCATCTCTCAAGACTCAGGCTCACAATTAAAACAACAACAATAAATAATTAAAAAGAATTAAACTAAGCAAGCCCCAAAGAATATAATTACAAAATACAGAAATAAGAACCACCCCACCCAAAGGGTCACAGCCTGGATTGGTTAAACAACCAGGTCTTCAAGTCATGGCGGAAGGTGCGGAGGTCAGGGGCCAGGCGGAGCTCCAAGGGAAGTTGGTTCCAGAGGTCAGGGGCCGCGACAGAATAGGCTCGTCGTCGGGGGGCCGCCAACCAGCATTGCCCGGCCGACAGGACCCCAAGGAGTCCTTGTCTATGTGCTCGCAAGGTTGACTCAGCCTTCCATCCTCCCAAGGTAGGTAAAGTGAGGACCCAAGATTGTTGGGGGCAATAAGCTGACTTTGTAAAATGCCACTTGGGGGCCAGCAAAAAAGCCCTAGTAATAAGCAGGCATATACAATGGAATGAAGGCTATTGCTAAGTGCATTGGGTTGTGTGTTGTGTCCTGAGTCTGAGGAGAAGGGGCATATAAATGTAATTTTTAAAAAAATGTGAGGAGAAGGAATTCATCAATGGAAATGAACATGAGCAAACCATTGACAAGAATGACCTCCTATTTCCAATCTTTTCTTTATTTCAATTTAGGTTTTCCTTCAAAAAAAAAAAGGTTGATAAATCAGCATATGTCAACCAATGTATAATTATCATTTCATTTCTTAAAAAAGCTTCCTGGGATGACAAACATAAAAAAACCTTTGGGAGTCAATATTACTTTATACCTATTCCAAACCCTCAATATGACAAAATGATTATTAAAATCTATATTAACTTTATCATAGTACAAACAATATGCCACCCACATCTCAAATAGTGTCCTACCAATTCCAGCAACTTCCTGTTTCTCAAAGGCAGCCAATCTTTCATCCGTACCAGAAAACAAGCAGCACAATGCAGTTTTTAAAGTCAGGTGGTCATGGCTTTCTTTAACATCTTGCAACAATTTATATTTAATTCTTGGTTTTATTATCTTGCCATACAAACTTGAAATGTCTTTTGCCATTGGTTAAATGGCAAGTGGTTGTCAATATTGGCATTGTCTGAAATAAGAACAACATTCTAGGCAAAACATTCATCTTAATTACTGAAATTCCAACCAACAAGTGACAGTTGTAATTTGTCCCACTTCCATAAGTCTATTTTAATACAGGTAATCCTTGACTTACAACCAATGGCACTGAAAAAAGTGACATGACCATTTTCATACTTATGACCATTACAGCCTCTCCATGGCCACGTAATCAAAATTTGGACACTTGAAAACTGACATGTATTTATGATGGTCGCAGTGTCCCAGGGTCATGTGGTCACCTTTTGTGACCTTCTAACTAGCAATGTCAATGAGGAAACTGTTAGATTTGCATGAAGAGTCAGATGCGGAGTGCTTCAGTGAAGAGTTTATTAGTGACTACAGCTCATAACAGACCCGATTTGGCTGGGCTGCAGCTGCTACTTATAGCCAGCAGCCGCAGTTGCCAGCCAATCAGAGTGCAGGATTTTCCCGCACTTTTTAAACCAATCATATTTGACATTTTACAAGAACAGTTCAAACTAAACCAATGACATTCAAACCTGCATACATAACAGAAACCAGAGTCACTTAACAACTATGTTACTAACAACTGGCAGTTATTCACTTAACAACTGTGGTAAGAAAAAAAATCACTTAGCAACTGTCTTGTTTAGCAATGGAAATGTTGGGCTCAATTGTTATAAGTCAAGAATTACCCGTATTGTTCTATATCTTAGTATAATTATTCTAAAACAGAATACAATTGATATTAGACAATGTGAACCCTATATAACCTCCTTCTCAATTTTAAAGCCAGACTTTTTTACCAAGTCACTTGATCTTGCATAATCATATTTTTAAGCAACGTATTTGGGGGGGGGGATGTTTATTTATTTTAAAGCCAGCTAATGCACCAAAGTCCTTCAAACACTCCATTCAGTGTTTGATCCCATACTGAGGCTCTTGTAAAATCAAAACTAGATCCTCAGCAAAAGCCCTCAATTGTAAACATTCTGTACCTGGCTACTATTGTAGTTGGGAAACAATGTACAATTTCATGTCAAGGGAAAATAAGATTTATTTTTTATTTTATTGCAAGTGCTTTTATGCCTCAATTTTATTGCAAGTGCTTCAATCAAAAAACAAATCTAAAACCCAACATTTTAAAAGCTAAAAGTTATTTACAGAGGAGAACATTTAATGGAAGTATGACAAATCCCTGGTTTTGGAATGACACAACAGTACTATCTAAAGCATCTGAATAACAATTCCAAGCTGAGAGGTCTGAATAGACAAATTCATCTTTTGTGTTTGAAAAACAAAAATGCTAAAAGCCTCTACCATTATAATCCTTTTTATGCAGGAAAAACTAGTATCGGTTTTTATTGCTCAACCACAGGATCATTAGGAAGAAGAATCTAACTGCTGGGTAATTTTCTGATTTGCTGGGTAGTCTTATGTCATCACAGATGGGACATTTTGCTTGATTGGGCAAAGCAAAAATCAGTCACTTCCAAAGGGGCTGGTCTCATGTATCTTCCATGTCTTATAAAATTAAAAAAGTAGTGCTTAACAAAGGAAAACAGAAGTTCCTTTGAGAGCCTTGGTGGTGCAGGCTGTTAAATGCCTAGCACTTAGTTCCAGCTGCCTGCAATTAGTGCAGGCTCGAATCCCACCAGGCTCAAGGTTGATTCAGCCTTCCATCCTCTCGGGGTAGGTAAATTGAGGACCCAAGATTGTTGGGGGCAATAAGCTGACTTTGTAAAAATGCCGCTTGGGGACAAAAGCCCTAGTAATAAGTAGGCATATACAATGGAATGAAGGCTGTTGCTGAGTGCATTGGGTTGTGCTCAAAAAAATTGTAAGCCGCCCTGAGTCTCCAGAGAAGGGCGGCATATAAATGCAATTTTTTTTTAAAAAGCGGTTCCTAGTGATATAGACAAAGACACCTCAGACATTTGGTCTGAGTGACAGCAGCCTCTCCTGATTATATTTTCCTGAAAAACTCTTGGAAGAAAGGGCCTTAAAACTAGTGAGGTTTTAAGTTATCCCAATTTGTAACAGGAAAGAAGCCACCTTCTCCCCTGCAAATACACCTGGCCACTGTATTAAGTTATAAGACAAATACAAAACATGGATGCCTCATATTATCCTAGTAATTTGCAACTTTATTCAATAGCTGAACAATAACTGATGGTCCATGCAAGATAGGGAGTTCTCACTTAAAATCCCATTTTGGCCATTAACTTGCCAAACAATCTTAAGCAAACTACTATATTATTTCCTTGACTTCCCAGTTCAGCCCAACTCACCTCACAGAGTTGTTAATTATGGAGAAAGCAGGAGGAGGAAGGTGTGTTGGATGCATTCGCCACCTTGAGTTATTTGAAAAAAATAATAAAGGCAAGATATAATTTTTTTAAAAAGCTAAACTCCAAAAGGCTACCTGTGTTCTACATTTACCAGTAATTCTTTCTTTGTTCCTTCCACTCTTCCACACAGACTTGGGCCTCTTTCTAACTAGCACGCAAGAGGGAGATGAGTAACCTTTCATCGGTGAAGATGTGTAGACTATAGCAATCTTTCTCTCTTGGTGCTGGATTGCTTCTCCCATCAGTCACTGTCTTCTCTAATGGGATTTGGAGCTGGAGAAACATCCCCAGGGTAACCCCTGCTTAAGCCCTCATACCAGCAAGCACAGCTCACTTGGACTCTGGCTAGGAATGGCATGTGGAGAAGGAAGGAGGAGGAGGAGGAGGAGGAGGAGGAGGAGGAGGGAGGGAGGGGCAGAGATAAAGGCAGTGGAATGCAGTCTTGCTGAAAAAAGGACCAGCATCTTTAGTTCTGAGTAAATTCCTGCAGTGCTTTCTCTAGAGGAATGTTTGTTCTACCCATCAAGAGCACTCAATCAGTGAGGAGCCCAAGAGGGAGCTATCTTCCTGATAGTATCATTACACCTCAACACAAACAAAAGCAGAGAAAGCATCGTAATTCTGCCAGAAAGGGGGAGGACAGATACCAAATATCTCAAGATATTTACATCTTGCCGCACTCAGAAACTGCATTCCTAACTTATCCATGTCAGTTTCCAATAGCCTGCTTATTGCCACAAAGGACACTATTGCACATATCTGCATTGTGCTGCGTAGCCTCTGCAGCCATCATTAAACTACAACCATTTTCTGTGTACAACATGTGCACAACATACAAATACACATAACTTTTGTATAGCAGAATTTCCTGGGGAGAATTTGATAAAGTACAGGGAGCTAGCTGAGAACAAGAACCTGCTTCCCAGTATGCTCAACTGACCTGGTATGTATTATTAATTTATCAATATAATTTATTAAAAATTAGAACAGTCAAAGCATTTGAGAAAGCAAATATGTACCAGTGTAAGTCTAATTAAGCTGAACAGGGTGTTAAAATGATCACAGTTTAAAAGACACAGAACATTTTCCCAATCCATTTCAATAAAGGCATTAAGAAAATAATGAGCAAAGTAACTATATCCCTAAAATACATCCATAGCATTTTTAATAGCTCTGAACTGGTGAAACACAAACTAGTAGAATGAATTTACCCATGCTACACCTCAGCATTATGTTGTTAGTGGAGAGTCCATCAACCAAAGCCCTGCAGGAAGACAGTAATTAGAGGGGAAGGGAGGAGAGGAGCATAAAGGTATTTAATATTTTGACCTTTGCTGTGTCCTAATCTAAACCAGAATCCTGCAATCTTCCAGCTCTATTATCTGGAATTTAAGGCAAACATAATCTTAGGACTAAGAGAAATGCTCTAAAGTTATTTTTATTTTTATCTGATTCTCCCACCAATGAGTTTTCCCATCATCCCATTTTATCCTCACATCAAGGTTGCAGGGCAGATTCAACGAATAGACAATTACTGGATGAAATTAATCTATAAACTCCATATCTGCACAGGGTTTGGATCTGATTTCTCTGGTCCTCATTCAACATTTTCACCTTTTAACATTTGCAAAGCCTTCCCCAGTCCAATGCTACAGGACATCTATCATTTCCAGTGCTCCTACCTAGCATGGCTAACATGTAGTTGGAGGGAAGGGCTGCCAAAAAGGCATATGAAGAAGAAAAGCTGAGGACAGGTTGAGGAGGTGATGTTTGCTTTCCTCCCCTCACTTTCCAGTCACTGTCTCTGTGGAATCCCATTTCTGCAACTGATGCAAGATCATTGGTTTTTTCTTACTACTAGGAGCACTTTATTTCTAAACACCTGCCAAGCAACTTTCTTAGGTTTTGCTGTTTGCAAAAACTATTACGTAAAATACTGAATGATTTACAATCCAGGAGCAGAAGCCAGGCCCACCATCAGCACTGCAGCAGAAAAAACTATGCAGGCAATTTATGTCCAATTGCATGAATGGATTTTGCTTCTGATGTACAACGTGAGACTTCATTAATAGTCAAGCACCACGGTCGAAATAGCACTACTTATGTGTAAAAATAAGACAAAATCACCTAACTGAGTTTAATTAGCTAATCCTACCAATTTCGTTTTTAAAATCAGATTTGTCCAGGTCTGGAATTCATCTCTTGGGAATATTACTAAATGCTGTGAGCACGCAATCTGAGTCAAAATCTCACAGAATTCAACTATGGTCAACTCTGCAACTCTCAAAATTTGAGAGGAGTTACATCAAGTAGCAGATTCTTCCACTGAGAGTAACATTTACAAAAACACAATTTTACAGTGTGACACCACAGTAGCTTGAATAAAGACATCAAAAGTTGCATGCCACTGAGTAATGGCCATAAAAAAAAGCAATAAGACATTACCCAGAAAGTTCCAATAAGTCTGCTGACCTGGGCAGAGCTGAATTGTTCAATCAGTTGACCAGGCTGTGACCTTATCGAGAAGCTTATATCAATGCCAGAGAATTCTCAACTTTTCTGATTCTCTTTATACACTTCAAGGAAAGGTAAGAATTTATCTCAGTATGCAGAATGTAACTTAGAGCAACCTGAGGCTATGTTCAGTTTTATTGGAATGTCAAGAACTGCACTCCAAATGTAGATGGGGCTGGGGGCCTCAAAGGGAAACGTATTTTGGTAAAAGGTCTTGAAGCTTAAGCCTTTGCATTTTGCCTCTTCAAATTATTATTATCATCAACAAAACATTTTTAGACTCACGCTTCCTGGAACTGCAAGAAGGATGCTAATGAACCATACACAGCCCTTGAACCAGTCAGTTCAGGAGTTATGTCTATAACTCCTTTTATAAATGCTGCATCTTCATTCAGGATTCATTAAATTAAGCTAGACCAATCACTCCTCTTTCAAGAAACCGCCTGAAAGAAAGGCACACAATATTGGATCAAAGCTGGCCAACATTGTTTTCTGGTGAGGACTATATATGCCTACAGTGGGTAGCATCACACATCAAGATGTGTCAAAAGTTGATGAGGTTATCTAATCCTTTCTTCAAAATGTTCCTTTCATCTTTTTTTAGAGGGATATTACTGAAAGATTAGATGCTTTGACTAGAGGTATGAAATGGTCACTTATGAAAATGCTAAGTAGTTGGGTAGAAAGCTGTTAAGTTCACATAGAGAGGCAGGACGCGGAGTGCTTCAACTCAAAGTTTATTGTGACTTCAGCTCAGAATGGACCCAACTGGCTCAGCCGCGGCAGCTATTTATAGCTGGCTGCCGCGGCTGCCAGCCAATCAGAGTGCAGGGTTTTCCCGCACTTTTACAACCAATGAATTCAAACACTTTACAACAATAACCAGTCATTTTAAACTCTGCATACATAACAAAAGCCTTATGAAATTAGGCTGAGGGCTGCATGCACCTTGAGATCCAACTGGTAACAGAATATAAGTATTCTTTTATAAACCAACACTTTTTGTTTGTAAGTACAGCAAGACAAAAAAGCAGCAAACCTAAGCTTTCAATTTTCCCATAAAGTCCGGGATTATTCTGTTCCTTTCATGCCAGTGAAATTCATAGGGACAAACTCTAGTCCCCAGGACAGACTGACTTTAAGTCAGCACTTTAAACAATAGTTTAGGAATCTGCATGGAATTGCCTGCAGAGTTATTTTGAAATATTCAGGACTTATTTAAAAAGTAAGTAGCTAAATGCAGCTTGACTTGCCTCTGGGAAACACCAGAGTTTAGAGTTATTTATTTATTTAGACTTTGTTTGCCACTCATCTCGCCTAGAGGCAACTCTGGGAGGCTTGCAAGCATTAAAAGCCAATCAAACATTGGAGCAATAATAACAGTAATAATTTGCAATTAAAAAGATGGGAAGGAAGGGATGCAGGATGCTTTGCTCAGGAGAAGAGGATTGCTCATTAATGGTCACAGATCATGATACCAGCTGCTTTTGGGCCTGGGCTTGTAGAAAGCCTGTCAAACACATAGCTCCTGTCTGCAGCACCTTCCCTCCCTCCCCCATGGGAGTTTTGCTGTGTGTCTGGAACAAACATGCCCAACATTTCACCTGACATCTTCTTTGCAACTGCTATGGCCTCAAGGCATCAGGTGAGCTATTTGCCTGGCAACTAGGGTTTGAGGAAAACACTCCCACCCCTCCTGCCCCCAGTGTTAAGGTCCCTTGCAAAAGAAGGCACAAGAGTCTTCTATGCCAGCAGTTGCCAGAAAGCTGGACCCAGAACAAAATACTGCCGCTATTTTGGAAGTACTTTACAACAGGGAGGGGTGAAGAGAGAAGAAGGTGGAAGCCTATTAGCAGACTCTCAGCTCTCAATCAACTGCTTCTTAAAAGCTGCATTTGCACTCTATTTGGAATCTCTCGTGGCAGCAGGCTCCAGCTCTTTAAAATCAAATGGTGCTTAAAATTAATTCTGTTAACTGAGGAAAGAATTCTGATTGATGAATAATATCTCTCAGCTTCTCTAAAATAACATTTGCCAATGGCCTTGCCTGCAATGTTTGTTGTAGTCTTGCTCTGCGGCCCTGTCATTCATATTCTTCATGGGAACATGCGATGACATTGGGGAAGCCAGATAGGGGAGCTTCCAAGGCAAGGGGAGCCAAGTTGCAGGTTGGAATCTCAAGTGAATAGGCAAATGGGCTTCTATTAATAGCTAATGAAGGTAAGAATAAAACATTCAGAAGTAAAATACGTCTCTTCTCTTCAAATCACGATAAGATGAAAAAGCTTAGAGCCTAAAATTATCTAAGTGATTTGGGAATGATAGGCAATGATTTCTGATCCCCAATTAATCATCAATACGCTAGCCTCAGTAGCTTTAATGGCAAAAAGGCAGATAACAATAGTGGTTGAACTCTTGATGCAACTTTTATTACAGGCAACAGCAGGATGGCAAAAAGTGCGGTGAAGTAAAGAAAGCCTCTCCTATTCTTTGCAGCTGAGGCACCGGCCTGATTTTCCACACCCTGTGGCTCCCTTAGTTGCCCTGCTCACACCTAAAAGCCTGTGTAATATTCTCCAGTAATGTGCGCCGTTCAGCAGTCAGAGTATCATTCTTTGATGGGGATGATGTCAATGAATAAACAAGTTGCAAGAATATTTGGGCTCCTAGTGCTTCTGACAATGAGCTTGACAGACTGGGATTGAGCTTTTCATAGGATGGTCTTAAATATCCACTTATTCATTCTCTAAAGTCATCTGATTCCATAATAACTGTGGGAGACATACAATATTAAATAACAGATTCAAAATAGTATCATAAATTAAAAATAATAATCAGCACCTAGGAAGAGATATAATAAAACACACAACTTGACACACAACATTCCTGAGGTCCACCATACACCTTAGCCTAAGGCTTGGGGGAGGACTCCAGATTTTGAGGAGCTGTTGAAGTGATATTAAGGTAGGAGGAGGAATGCTATTCCAGAGAGCAGAGAATACTCAATTCTCTACTGTGGGAATCCCCACCCCGCACCTTCTAGAAAATGAAATATTTTGGAGAATATTAAAAGAGGTAGCATTTTTTTTAATTACATTTATATGCTGCCCTTCTCCAAAGACTCAGGACAGCTTACAATTTTTGGGATACAACCCAATGCACTCAACAATAGCCTTCATTCCATTGTATATGCCTGCTTATTACCAAGCGGCATTTTTACAAAGTCAGCTTATTGCCCCCAACAATCTTGCTTATTGCCCCAACAATCTTGGGTCCTCAATTTACCTATCCCGAGAGGATGGAAGGCTGAGTCAACCTTGAGCCTGGTGGGATTCGAACCTGCACTAATTGCAGGCAGCTAGAACTTAAGTGCTAGGCGTTTAACAGCCTGCACCACCAAGGCTCCTTTGGGGAAATTATATTTCCCCAAAGAGGAAATGGAGAAAACATGTTCTGATTGATTGATTGATTGATTGAATAACCAACACCTTACATTGCACCTGGAAGCTAATTAGTTACTGTTGTAAATCAGCAGAGGTATTAATGAATGCTTACAGCATTGTGGCACTCTAATGTCAGAAATGCAGACACAAGAAAAGAGAAATTATTAATTTAATATTTAATAAAATATAGATTTATATAGCTCTAGCCCAGTACTGGGCCACATTAATGGCAGAGATATTTCTGACTTGGAAGTCATTCTGTGTGGAAGTCAGTCCCAGGGGCACTGTAAAATATGGATAGTTGTTTGAATTATGCCACATTCTCGTAAATATCCTTATCCTCAAGGAGAAACCCCATTTTCCCATGTAATCTTTAGTTCTAGCCACATCAGTGCACAGTCTGATTAAACATCTCCAGACTGTCCACTTCTCCTCTGCAACCCCAGGCAGCTCCTCAAGTGGTTCTAATTATGAAGATGTTTTACTTAAGATTTCCATCTTTTAATCGCTCTGTTTGAGGTGTAATAACAATCTCCTTCATGCAATCTAAAAAACCTCCTTCTTGATTTCAATCATTTTGCAGGTGGGTGTTGCCAAATAATGGGTGTGCCAGAACATTTAACACTTTTCCATATGCCACATCTTGTGCCACACTCCTTCTGATGCCTGGCAGGGCTATTTCTGCCATGATACATAGTTTATCAAATGGGATGGAGCACAAACATCCAGTAATGTATCACTAAGCACCCTATTCACCTGTATAGAGTGCACAGCGCACTCTCCTGCTGAACAACATAATGCAAGGGCAGCCATTCGAGAGTAGTGAGGTGGTGGGCACACCAAGTGGTTGCAGTCAACTTTCTAAGGAGATTATCAAGAGTGGAGATCTTTTGCTTTAAATTGCAATTGTCTTTCAAGATTAATGTTTGGTCCAGAGTAACACCAAGATAATGTGGCATCTCACAATGTATCAGACTCACTCCATCCCAAGTAATAATAAGCCTACCTCTGGCCTGCCTATTTTAAGATGGAATGCACAGGCATTAGTTTTTGGTGGACTAGGTTTTAGGCCATTCTCGTTACAATATTCCCACTTACCTTAAGAGCCAGAGTAAGCTTCTCTTCCAACACCTTCAACTGCAACAACAACACCTTAACTGCACCTGGAAACTAATTAGTTACAGTTATAATGCAGCAGGTGTATTACTGAGTACTTATAGCATCTTGGTACACTGCAAAGGAATTTACAGCTGACCTTGGAGATGGTGTAAGAAAGTCCTTGAAAGGAAAAGCAAGTGAGCCATTAAGGAGGGATTTGGGGAAGAGATTACACAGTCCTGAGACAGAAGGGAGTGTGAAAAAGAAATTCAAAATAAATCTCCCCTTGATTTTGTTTAATATAAGATAGTACAAGAGAAACCTGTATAGGCTTTCAAGACTAATGCCAGCCCTTTTAGGTAAGCCAGGACAAGAAGCATTGCAGGGTTCCCAGGAGTTCAACCTTATTACTGTGGGACAATGTTTCTCAAGCTTAGCAACTTTAAGATGTGTAAATTTCAACTCTGAGAATTCAACTCTCAAGAATTCTTGGAGAACTTTATTTTATTTATTTATTTGATTTGTCAATCGCTTACAAGATAATAGGTAAAAATATAAACATGAGTAAGAATACAGGAAATAGGTACAAATAAATGGGGACAATAGAACAGGGACAGTAGGCACAATGGTGCACTTATACATGCCTCTTACAGACTTGTTAGGAATGGGGTGAGGTCAGGGGTGGGATTCCACAGGTTTGCACCTATTTGTTAGAACCAGTTGTTAACATTTTAAGCAGTTCGGAGAACCAGTTGTTAGAAGAAATTACTGGCCTAATCCTGTAAGGAAGGCAGGAAGGAAACATTCTGGGGTTGCTTACAGAAACTGCCTCTCCATTAACCCTTTTTACATTCTTGGCAGGACGAGACTTCCTGTCTCAGGAACGTCTCTGGAGTTTTTTCCCCCTCCTTTGCTGGTACTTTGCTTGTGTGGAGTGACCATTCAAAGTTATAATGGCACTGAAAAAAGTGACTGTTCTGTCTCACCTTCACTTCCCCAGAAGTTAAGGAATGTTAGCTAACACAGAAGAGTCACGCTGGCCTGTTTTGTTTCACCTTCCCTTCCCCTGAAGGTAAGGAACGTTAGCTAACACAGAAGAGTCATGCTGGCCTGTCGCCAAAATCCCCGTTATCTCTCCCGACAAGAGCGTTGGCAGTCACCCAGGCTCTCACTGCCAAATCCAAGCCAAGAAGGAATGTAGTACTCACAGAAGAATGGCTTTACTTTCAGAGTCCAAAATCAAGCACACAGACAGAAGCTTCGATTCATATTACACTTTGTCACGAACAGAGTCTGCAGCATAGGCACACCCACTTTTATACCTGGTGGGGTGTGGTCCAGCTCAATCTCTGGCCCTCCCACGCCCTACGTTGCTGCTGACGTTTCCCCTCCGACGTTGCCTGGGATCAAGCCAGGCACCTTCATCCTCCTTCTCTCGCCATGGCTTTACTGATACATGTCTCTCAGGCAGTTCCTCTTGGCTTTCCGAGGAAACCTGAGGCATTGCCAGGGAGGAAGGTCCTGGTGAGGGAGGCATTGCCCGTTCCTCCTCTTTTTCTTCATCATCATCCAGGTCCTCTTCCTCTGTCAGCACAGGCTCAAGAGGCGGGGCCACAACAGTGACTTATAACCATTTTTCACACTTACGACTATTGCAGCATCCCCACAGTCATGAGAGGCCAGGTGAGGAGATGCGTGCCTTGATGTGAGTGATGTTGAATTGGCCATGCCCAGCCAGTGACATTACCATCAAGCCACACCCACCAACTAAGCCACGTCCACAGAACCGGTTGTTAAAAAAGTTGAATCCCACCCCTGGGTGAGGTCAGTAGTGGATAGTTTGAGGTTAAAGGAGTGGGGGTTAGAGGATGTAACAACAGAGTCAGGTAGTGCATTCCAGGCACTGACCACTCTGTTGCTGAAGTCGTCTGCAATCAAGTTTGAAGCGGTTTACATTGAGTTTGTATCTGTTGTGTGCTCTTGTATTGTTGTGGTTGAAGCTGAAGTAGTCATTGACTGGAAGGGCATTATACCAGATAATTTTGTGTGCTACGCTTAAGTCCAACCGTAGGCGGCATAGTTCAAGGTTGTCCAAACCCAACATTTCAAGCCTGGTGATATAGGGTATTCTGTTGCGAGCAGAGGTGTAGTACTCTTCTCGTGAAATACTTCTGGACTCACTCAATTGTATTAATGTCCTGCATGCAGATTCCAGACTGATGAGCTGTATTCAAGTATTGGTCTGCAAAAGTTTTGTATGCTCTAGTTAGCAATTCAATATTTCAGAGGAGAAGCTTCGTAAGATTAGATTTACAACTCTTAATGCCTTTTGGCAATGCTGTTACAGTGAGCTCTGGCTTAGGTCATTTGATATGAGAACTCCAAGGTCCTTGACAGAGTGAGGATCATCAACAAGGTCATATCCACCTAGTTTGTATTTGGTGTACTGTTTTTTTTACCAATGTGTAGGACAGAACATTTGTTGGTCGAGATTTGGAGTTGCCAATTGTTTGACCATTCAAACACATAATCAAGTCGCTTTGAAGGACAGTAGCATTGTCGGTGGTGTTGAATAGTTTTATGTCATCCACAAGAGGACACAGTTGCTTATAAGGTGATCATAAGGTCATTTATATAGAGTATAAAGAGTGTTGGTCCCAGAACGCTGCCTTGGGGACACCGCTGTTAACTGGAGCAGGGTTTGATATAAAGCACCCTATTTTTACTATTTGTTGCCTGTTGACAGAACGCAGTAATCCAATTTAATTAACTCTAGTTGTGGGGTTTGAAAACACTGTTGTCAGATATCTAAGCCTTTCCAATTTTCTTCCCCTGGAAATTGGTTTCCAGTAGAAATAACAAAATTCAGGTGAGTTGTTTCTTTCTAAATAAGTCTTCTGATGAGGAAATATATGATCTTGAGCACCTGGTTATAAATGGCAAACTTGGGGTTTTAGTAAAAAAATCCAAGAAGATACCTAGAAATATGAATCTGTTCACCATTGTTATAATTGTTCAGAGCTCTTTCTTTAATCTTGG
>CM019150.1:60459171-60737928 GCA_009733165.1 Naja naja
TCTTCCTGCATAGTAAAACAGCCTCCAGCAGATGCCTAAAGTCTTTAGCGATGGATATTTTGTGCCCATTAAGAAATCCAGGTCAGCCTATTCACAAACAAAACACCTTCACCTCCAGTGGTGGGATTAAGATTTACATTCTCCCCGCCCAAAATTCTAAGAACAGGACATGATCTTTAGGACATAACAGGATTAACCCACCACCATTAGAATAGCAAAAGACACCAGGCTCACTACATTGCACAACCTCCTGCAGCACCTCAGAACCCTATAAAAATCCATGTACTCATCAAACCAATTTGTCAGCTGTCCCAGAACTACATGCTGTTGTTGATTCTGCTCATCAAAAAATAGAGTCCTTCTTTCCAATCAACCTCCATTTTATTTCCAGCGTCTTTTTCCCGGCTTGGAACCGAACCGATTTTTCTTCCTACACTACCTTCCCTGTGAGAGAGAAGACCCAGTTCTGGGGTCTCATCAGATTATATTATTTAATTGATGGGACCCAACTCTGTCCAATCTTCAGGATAGGCAGAATCTATAGGAAACCAATAATCCATTAGATAGCCAGGCCTCAAAGCCACAAAGGCTTCATTAGGAATAACCAACACCTTACATTGCACCTGGAAGCTAATTAGTTACTGTTGTAAATCAGCAGAGGTATTAATGAATGCTTACAGCATTGTGGCACTCTAATGTCAGAAATGCAGACACAAGAAAAGAGGAAATTATTAATTTAATATTTAATAAAATATAGATTTATATAGCTCTAGCCCAGTACTGGGCCACATTAATGGCAGAGATATTTCTGACTTGGAAGTCATTCTGTGTGGAAGTCAGTCCCAGGGGGCACTGTAAAATATGGATAGTTGTTTGAATTATGCCACATTCTCGGTAAATATCCTTATCCTCAAGGAGAAACCCCCATTTTCCCATGTAATCTTTAGTTCTAGCCACATCAGTGCACAGTCTGATTAAACATCTCCAGACTGTCCACTTCTCCTCTGCAACCCCAGGCAGCTCCTCAAGTGGTTCTAATTATGAAGATGTTTTACTTAAGATTTCCATCTTTTTAATCGCTCTGTTTGAGGTGTAATAACAATCTCCTTCATGCAATCTAAAAAAACCTCCTTCTTGATTTCAATCATTTTGCAGGTGGGTGTTGGCCAAATAATGGGTGTGCCAGAACATTTAACACTTTTCCATATGCCACATCTTGTGCCACACTCCTTCTGATGCCTGGCAGGGCTATTTCTGCCATGATACATAGTTTATCAAATGGGATGGAGCACAAACATCCAGTAATGTATCACTAAGCACCCTATTCACCTGTATAGAGTGCACAGCGTACTCTCCTGCTGAACAACATAATGCAAGGGCAGCCATTCGCAGAGTAGTGAGGTGGTGGGCACACCAAGTGGTTGCAGTCAACTTTCTAAGGAGATTATCAAGAGTGGAGATCTTTTGCTTTAAATTGCAATTGTCTTTCAAGATTAATGTTTGGTCCAGAGTAACACCAAGATAATGTGGCATCTCACAATGTATCAGACTCACTCCATCCCAAGTAATAATAAGCCTACCTCTGGCCTGCCTATTTTTAAGATGGAATGCACAGGCATTAGTTTTTGGTGGACTAGGTTTTAGGCCATTCTCGTTACAATATTCCCACTTACTCTTAAGAGCCAGAGTAAGCTTCTCTTCCAACACCTTCAACTGCAACAACCAACACCTTAACTGCACCTGGAAACTAATTAGTTACAGTTATAATGCAGCAGGTGTATTACTGAGTACTTATAGCATCTTGGTACACTGCAAAGGAATTTACAGCTGACCTTGGAGATGGTGTAAGAAAGTCCTTGAAAGGAAAAGCAAGTGAGCCATTAAGGAGGGATTTGGGGAAGAGATTACACAGTCCTGAGACAGAAGGGAGTGTGAAAAAGAAATTCAAAATAAATCTCCCTTGATTTTGTTTAATATAAGATAGTACAAGAGAAACCTGTATAGGCTTTCAAGACTAATGCCAGCCCTTTTAGGTAAGCCAGGACAAGAAGCATTGCAGGGTTCCCAGGAGTTCAACCTTATTACTGTGGGACAATGTTTCTCAAGCTTAGCAACTTTAAGATGTGTAAATTTCAACTCTGAGAATTCAACTCTCAAGAATTCTTGGAGAACTTTATTTTATTTATTTATTTGATTTGTCAATCGCTACAAGATAATAGGTAAAAATATAAACATGAGTAAGAATACAGGAAATAGGTACAAATAAATGGGGACAATAGAACAGGGACAGTAGGCCAAGATAATGTGGCATCTCACAATGAATGGGGTGACTCACTCCATCCCAAGTAATAATAAGCCTACCTCTGGCCTGCCTATTTTAAGATGGAATGCACAGGCATTAGAAATTACTTTTGGTGGACTAGGTTTTAGGCCATTCTCGTTACAGAATATTCCCACTTACCCTTAAGAGCCAGAGTAAGCTTCTCTTCCAACACCTTCAACTGCAACAACCAACACCTTAACTGCACCTGGAAACTAATTAGTTACAGTTATAATGCAGCAGGTGTATTCCTGAGTACTTATAGCATCGTGGTACACTGCAAAGGAATTTACAGCTGACCTTGGAGATGGTGTAAGAAAGTCCTTGAAAGGAAAAGCAAGTGAGCCATTAAGGAGGGATTTGGGGAAGAGATTACACAGTCCTGAGACAGAAGGGAGTGTGAAAAAGAAATTCAAAATAAATCCCCTTGATTTTGTTTAATATAAGATAGTACAAGAGAAACCTGTATAGGCTTTCAAGACTAATGCCAGCCCTTTTAGGAAGCCAGGACAAGAAGCATTGCAGGGTTCCCAGGAGTTCAACCTTATTACTGTGGGACAATGTTTCTCAAGCTTAGCAACTTTAAGATGTGTAAATTTCACTCTGAGAATTCCTCAAGAATTCTGGAGAACTGTCATGCTTACTGATAATAGGTTATCTAAGAGGAAATAGGCATTGGGGAGGAAGGACAGTAGGACATGGTGCACTTATACACGCCTCTTCCTTGTTAGAACAGGTCAGGGCGGGATTCCATATTGCACTTATAACCATTTTCACACAGTTCATGAGTCATGAGAGCCAGGTGAGAGATGCGTGCCTTGATGTGAGTGATGTTGAATTGGCCATGCCCAGCCAGTGACATTACCATCAAGCCACACCCACCAACTAAGCCACGTTCACAGAACCGGTTGTTAAAAAAGTTGAATCCCACCCCTGGGTGAGGTCAGTAGTGGATAGTTTGAGGTTAAAGGAGTGGGGGTTAGAGGATGTAACAACAGAGTCAGGTAGTGCATTCCAGGCACTGACCACTCTGTTGCTGAAGACATACTTCCTGCAATCGAGTTTGAAGCGGTTTACATTGAGTTTGTATCTGTTGTGTGCTCTTGTATTGCTGTGGTTGAAGCTGAAGTAGTCATTGACTGGTAGGACATTGTAGCAGATAATTTTGTGTGCTACGCTTAAGTCTAACCGTAGGTGGCATAGTTCAAGGTTGTCCAAGCCCAAAATCTCAAGCCTGGTGATATAGGGTATTCTGTTGCTAGCAGAGGAGTGTAGTACTCTTCTCGTGAAATACTTCTGGACTCACTCGATTGTATTAATGTCCGGTATGCAGTGCAGATTCCAGACTGATGAGCTGTATTCAAGTATTGGTCTGGCAAAAGTTTTGCATGCTCTAGTTAGCAATGCAATATTTCCGGAAGAGAAGTTTCGTAAGATTAGATTTACAACTCTTAATGCCTTTTTGGCAATGCTGTTACAGTGAGCTCTGGCGCTTAGGTCATTTGATATGAGAACTCCAAGATCCTTGACAGAGTGAGGATCATCAACAAGGTCATATCCACCTAGTTTGTATTTGGTGTACTGTTTTTTTTTTACAAATGAGTAGGACAGAACATTTGTTGGTCGAGATTTGGAGTTGCCAATTGTTTGACCATTCAAATACATAATCAAGATCGCTTTGAAGGACAGTAGCATTGTCGGTGATGTTGAATAGTTTTGCGTCATCCACAAAGAGGACACAGTTGCTTATAAGGTGATCATAAAGGTCATTTATATAGAGTATAAAGAGTGTTGGTCCCAGAACGCTGCCTTGGGGGACACCACTGTTAACTGGAGCAGGGTTTGATATAGCGCACCCTATTTTTACTATTTGTTGCCTGTTGACAGAACGCAGTAATCCACTTAATTAACTTCTTAAAGTTGTGGGGTTTGAAAAACACTGTTGTCAGATATCTAAGCCTTTCCAATTTTCTTCCCCTGGAAATTGGTTTTCCAGTAGAAATAACAAAATTCAGGTGAGTTGTTTTCTTTCTAAATAAGTCTTCTGATGAGGAAATATATGATCTTGAGCACCTGGTTATAAATGGCAAACTTGGGGGTTTTAGTAAAAAAATCCAAGAAGATACCTAGAAATATGAATCTGTTCACCATTGTTATAATTGTTCAGAGCTCTTTTCTTTAATCTTGGAGATCTGCTGCTATCCTCACTCCCCTCTTCAAGGATTTTTACTACCAAAATTATGCAGGAGACAATATTAGTCATCCCACCTCCACCCCATCACTGCTATATGAGTTGCAGTGAAACCATTTGGGTAGATTTGGACTTTTTTCTAGAGTCCTTAATCTGCTAGTTTTCCTTTATATATATTGTGCTTGTTTACATTGCTATAAAATTAGCATCTTTTGCATTTTTTGTGTCATTGCCAAAGTGGGAATTGACCTTCCTAGTTTGACAATATTTACCACAAAATTTTTGCTATGAATCTGATGTAATGGGATCATTGGTAGTAATATATCACTGGCAAAATTTCCTCACGGATCTCCCACATATGGGAAGCTAGCATAGTGAGATTGGCTGTGAAGGAGGAATAAACACAATATCTAATGCTTCAATGAGAACTCAGGGCACAAGGGTAAGGCATAATTAAGAGAATGGAAATAAAGTTGATTAGCCAAGGTGAAAAGGAAGCAAAAGGGAAATCCAATGGTAAAGTAGACTAACACAGGCTAGCACTAGTATCCAGATCCCACATGCAAGCAACTGGGTGCCCAATTTTATCATAAAGCCAATAAGTAAAATTATTTCTATATCTTTCTATACTGCATTGCTAAAAGTCCCACACAACAACTAAAGCTGCTAGTAGAACATCAAAGTTTGCCACCACACAGGGTCTAAGCTAGACTAGGCTAGGCTGGGGGCCCTTTCCAATGAGAGTTAGAACAGAGTTGTAGTGTTGTAACTGCAGCCTTTGCCATTGGCTATACTGGATGAAATTGCTTGGATCTATAGTTCAGGAACATCTGGAGAATGATGTTTCCTGAATGCCTGGTCTTGAAGGAAGACTTTCCATAGCTCCTCCACTGGACTCAGGAGAGCTAGCATTATTTTGGAATGGGATGAAGGAAAAACACCAGCCTCCTTGTGACTAAACCACAGCTCCAGTCTGCAAGAGAACCAGTCTAGTGGCTAAGGTACTGACCTAGAAATCAGGAGGCTGTGAGTCCCAGCTAGATTCTGGGCCATTCTGGGCCATTCACTCTCTCTTAGCCCAACCCAACTATACAGGGTGGTTGTTGTGGACAAAATGGGAAGCAGGAGGATTAGGTAATAATATATGCCTGCAAATGTGGGCTTGGAGAAGTTGAGGGAGACAGCAGATGCCAGAATGGGACCCTGTGGAAGACCTGATGGATTAACCTCATCAGGCCTGTATAAATAGACTCCCTCATCCTTCTATTGAGCTGAAGCTCAATCGATTGCCCAGGCAGAGAAGAGAGCTGGTTTCTCATATTAGGAAGCCTTATTCAGAGTGAGGAAAGGGTCAGAGACTACTCAAGTAAGGAGCTGCCTATTTGCTCACAGTCAAGGCTAGAAGGCTGGTGTAAGAACAGGAGAACAAGCCTCAAACGTCTGCTGCCAAACTCATTTACTTCCTTGGTTTCATACTTTTTCTGAGAATTACTTTTGAGTTCTTCTAGCAGCAGATCTCCAAGATTAAAGAAAAGGGCTCTGAACAATTATGGCAATGGTGAACAGCTTCATATTTCTAGGTATCAACTTTTGAGTCTTTGGCTTAGATTGCTGAGACTCCAAAGAGTCTGTTTTGTTGTCAGTCTCTGTCTTTGAGTGCCAAAGAGTCTGGGGACAATAAATTTCAGCAGGTTTTCCACATTTTTGGAGAGACCAGTGTTTGCTCTTTGTTACTTATTAGTCCACTCTCCACCTGTCTACAAGGGTCTCTGCCACAGGGAATGTCCATGTCCAGTTTGCTAACTGCTTTTCTCAAGCCACATAATGCATCTTCAACTGCTTACTATGAAGGCTGCCCTAAATATTCTATATTTTGTGAGAGAAAGAATACATAGTCCTACAGGATAGCTCTCTCATTTTCTTAATAACTAAACTGCTCCACAAACACACATCTACTCTTTTCCTATTTGGAAAAATTCAAGTCCTAATCAAGACTGCAGTTCCTGACGAGACCTATTCAAATCTAGGCATTAGCTGAAAACCCATCCCCTTGTATTCAATTTCAGGCATGCAGCCCGGCACTCAGCAACTTTTCTATGCTACATTATCTCTGTCACTTAGGCATATCTCTCTAGATCTCAGTGTTTAGAGATAAATGGCCCAAATGTGTCCCCAAGTGCCACATGGTGCCTTGGCAATAATCAGAACCAAGTTCAGCATCCACCATTATATTCTACAGTCTGGATAATCTAAGATTCATACAGATGGTAACTTTTATGTAGATCAGGCCTGTTGAACTGACAGCCCACCGGCCGCATGAATCACACACAGGCCACGCCCACCCCAGCTCCGCTAAGGCAAAAACATCGCGATACATCAGGATATGTCACATGACGTGATCGACTTTGACACCCGTGATGCAGATGTAAAGAAGTCATGTTCTGCCAGCAATCACAGTCTAAGTCAAAAATTAAAAAAAGGACTCTCAGAGAAAGGTTCATCAAAAATACACTTGCTAGATTTACCCACTCTCATCTCTAAGTGGTAAAACAAAGTTCATTATATCATTTATTAGAACTGGAAGCACCAGTTCTCCATCAAACATTTACCCTTAAGCCACATTGTCATGTAAAAAAATATGATCCCAGCTCAACTTATATCCCTATTCCTAGAATTGTTGGGAGAACCATTAATTGCTCCAAAGCCTTTGTTATATTGTAGTGTGTAGTAGATATCCCAATTTTTAGGTTAGAAAATGTCTCAATGTAGCTTATAATTTTTTAAAAACCATGATAAAACAATTGAAAAGGCTATAGAATAAGGCAAAGGCATCCACAGCAGAAGAGAAAGGCAACATTCTACTGATAAAATATGACTGAAATTAAAAGATCTACAAATAAAAATGAAACCAAAGCTGGACAACTCTCCTGGGGAAGACAATTCCAAAGCACTACTATAGAAAAGGTGCTCTTTGTAGTTACTACTTACTTTACTTCCAATAATAGTTAATAGATCTAAAGAAGCATGATCTTCCCGATTAGCCAGGATAATACAGGTAATCCTCAACTTATAACAGTTCCTTTAGTGACCATTCAAAGTTACAACAGTACTGAAAAATGTGACTTATGACCATTTTTCACACTTACAAACCATTGCAGCATCCCCTTGGTCAAAATTTGGATGCTTGGCAATTGGTTCATATTTATGATGGTTGCAGTGACCTGGGGTCATGTGATCAATTTTTGTGAGCTTCTGACAAGCAAAGGCAATGGGAAAACCAGATTCCCTTACTAACTGTATTATAACTTAACATCTGTAGCAAGAAATGTCATAAAATGGGGCAAAACTCATTTAATAAAATTTAGCAACATAAATTTTGGGCTCAGTTGAGCTCGTAAGTACCTGTGTAAAAGAAATGTCCTTATCATGCTTCTACTCCATTTGGGACACATAGCTTACTATGAACAGATATTGAATAGGAGTCCACATAGCTGTACACATTTGTTCCTGTCTAATTTTAGTAAGTAGTTTAAGAAAGGTAATTGTGAACAGCCCAAATGGGACATTACCAGATGTGAATACTGTAGCCAGCTATCAAAGAGGAGTTATCATGTTCTCTGCCTATCATTATCATGATAGATGATGCTTTGTGTCCAGCTACTTAAATAAAATTAAATCTATTGTCATTTTTAATCAGAAAAGTGAATTCTTCAAGGAAGTACAATCCCAATTTAGCCACCAACAATATTAGCTAATATCATGTCAAAATCTGTCCTCCCATTTTCTCAAAAGGATTTCCTTAGAATGTATTTTGGTGACTTTTTCAGATTACTTTTTTTTAATTGCCTTGTGACAGAATTTGCTGTTGTTATTCTTTTGTTGCCTTATAAATTTCTTCATTACTCTGTAGCTTCCCTGGCTGCCCACAAATCTTGAGTGAAAGCTCAGTGGAAGGAGTTTCCTTTTTTTCTTCTCTTGCACTTTAATTAAAAAGTATGAAGACAGAGAGATTATAAACCACTAATTAAATGATTACATACTAAAAGATGAAGAACACACCCTACATTTGCTTAGTAATAAAGGTTTGTACCAGAAACATGCACACCTCACCCATGGGGAAGAAGGAAAATAATTTCTATCAAATTTACTAAAAATTGTGGGGAAAAACCCCAGAGAAATATTTTACAGAGTTTGTACCAAGTTATAGTTTATTCATTTTTTATCCAATCTGTTACTGAGCCCTGTGATTGATCCCACACCTTCATGAATTGAATCAAAACAAAGACTAGTTGGGTACAAGGGTAGTCCTCGACTTACAACAGTTTGCTTAGTAACTGTTCAAGGTTATAATGGCACTGAAAAAAGTGACTTATGACCATTTTTCATACTTATGACCATTGCAGAATTCCCAGGGTCACATGATTTGCATTTGGATGTTTGACAAGTGACTCATATTTATGATGGTTGCTCTGTGTCCCAAGGTCATATGATCCCTTTTGTGACCTTCTGACAAGCAAAGTCAATGGGAAACCAGATTCACTTAACAACCATGTTACTAACTTAACAACTGCAGTGAGTCACTTAACAAATGTGGCAAGAAAAATAATAAAATTGGGCAAAACTCACAACAAATTTCTCACTTAGCAACATAAATTTTTGGACTCAATTGTGGTCATAAATGGAGGATTACCTGTAATTATAATGAGAACTGCCTAAATCAAAAACATCATCAAAAAAGCACAACAAAGAATGTTCTTTCTGTGCCAACTCAGAAAGTTCAAACTGCCCAAGGAGCAGCTGATACAGTTCTACAGAGGAAGTATTGAGTCTGTCACCTGCACCTCTATAACTGTCTGATTCGGTTGTGCAACCCAACAAGACAGACACAGACTTCAGAGGATAATTAGGACTGCAGAAAAAACAATTACTACCAACCATCAAGGACCTGTATACTGCACGAGTCAAAAGGAGGGCTGTGAAAATATTTACAGACCCCTCACATCCTGGACATAAACTGTTTCAACTCCTACCCTCAAAATGACACTATAGAGCACTGCACACCAAAACAACTAGACACAAGGACAGTTTTTTCCCAAACACCATCATTCTGTTAAACAAATAATTATCTCAACATTGTCCAACTATTTATAAAGTCTGCATTACTATTACTATTAATCTTCTCATCACTCCTTATTGCCCATCCCCTCCCACTTGTGACTGTATGACTGTAACTTTGTCACTTGTATCCTTACAATTTATATTGACTGTTTCCTAGTATGATTTGATTGCTTATTGTACCCTATGACTATTATTAAGTATTGTACCTGATGATTCTTGACTCTTGACAAATGTATCTTTTCTTTTATTTATACTGAGAGCATTTGCACAAGACAAATTCCTTGTGTGTCCAATCACAGTTGCCAATAAAGAATTCTATTCTATTCTATTCTATTCTATTCTATTCTATTCTATTCTATTCTAAATCTTCTGGTTGGTTTCACATGGAAGATTTATGCAGTTTTTAACCAACATAGGAAATACGCAAAAGCTATGATATATCATAAGACAAATTCCACTGGAAAGAGCAATAGTTATGCAGAACCAACTTCTGGAAATCCATAACAGAACTACTGAAACAATGTCCCTATGATTCCCATCTAGATAACCCACCAAGTATCACCTTGCATTTGGTGGCTTGAAAGCCATCAAGATGTCAAAGATAATTAATGGAATCATCCTTTTCTTTATCCTGTCATCCCTCAAGATGCACAAAATTATTCCATGCCAAATCTAGCCCTGAGACAATATAAAATATATCCAGAATATTTTTACTCCAATTGTCAATTCCTTACCATTTTTCCATACATCAATTTGGACAACTGGTCTTTAGTGAATCATGTACAAAAATAAACAATTCTGAGTCATTAGATATTCTTTTTCTGTTGCTTCTTGCTCCAAGCATTCTTGCTCAGCTGCTCAGCTAGCTTACTTATAATTGTCATCTCCACCAGATAAAATCAATTGGCATTTTTTCTTAAAAGGAATCTAATTCAAAAACATAAAGAGGACTCCTACTGGATTAGAGCAGAAGTCTCTAGCCCAGGATCCTGTTTCCTGCAGCATTTAAGTAGATTTCTTTAGGAAACCAAATAGTGAGCTTGAAGGAACGGTCCTCTGTTACTAATATTTAGTATCATGCTGTTTCTGAATGTGGAAGTTCCATGCAACCATCCTGAACAACAATATATAACATTATATTTAAGTTATTCTTGAATTAGCTTTCAGTCAGCAATGATTCCAGCATTTCCCCTAGAGTAAATAAAAAGATGCCTAGGCTAGCAAGCTACCAATAACATCATCATTCACACAAAGGGTAAGATTCCCTCCCCCATCCTTTGAAATTTAAAACCAATTTCTTCCCCATAATTTTGATTGCCTTTACTTTCTTTTGTTTACTGAGTGCACCTTTAAGCCCAACACAGTAAATCAGGACTATCAATTCTCCTAATGAGCATCAAACATTTTATGATTTCTCATTCCCTAACTACCAGCTTGCTCTTTCTTTGCCTCTTTCTTTACACACGATCATATTGTCATCCAACTTTCCCAAGTGTGGTACTCTTCAGATGTGAGAAGTCTGAAAATTTCTAACCAGGTGAATTCTGAGAGTTATGGATAAACCACAGGAGTGTGGAGTAGTTTGTGGGTGCTGCCTTGTCAAGGGTCAAGGGTATTTTGCTATATTCTATCAACAATCTCTGAGGAAAGTAAAGTTTCCAGTGTTTTTGGTTTAAGTATGTCCAGTCTCAACAATGTAGATATGTTTTAGTAGTTGCAAGTGCTCTCTCAATCCACACAACAGCCCCTCTATTCTGGGGCTGAACCAGTGGTGGTATTCAATTTTTTTTACTACCAGTTCTGTGGGCATGGCTTGTGGGCGTGGCTTGTTGGGCGTGACAGGGGAAGGATACTGTAAAATCCCCATTTCCACCCCACTCCAGGGGAAGAATATTGTAAAATCCCCATTCCCTCCCAACCCCACTAACCTGCTTCCCAGCTCCGTTCTCCTATGCAGGGCAACAAAAGAAGACCCAGCCGATCAGCTGGGACTCGGGAGGCAGAGAATAGATGGGGGCGGGCCAACCAGAGGTGGTTTTTACCAGTTCTCCAAATTACTCAAGATTTCCACTACCGGTTCTGCAGAACCTGTCAGAACTGACTGAATGCCACCTCTGGGCTGAACAGAGCAGTAAACTCCTTTGGCAAATTCTGGTGGAGTGGCAATAAGGATTCAGGGAAGAGAGATACATGTTATATAACTCATTCTGGGCTTTCCAGAGCTAATTTGCCATGTGGAAGATGATGTTCCATTTCCTCCGTGCAGGAAAATTCAGTACCAGTCCACTGGGCTTTTCTATATGGAATAGGAAAACATGTCATTGTGTTCTTTGCCTCCAGCAATAAAATGTCTTGGGCTGACTCTGAACTTTGCAGTCCAAATACCTGGTTTTATGTAATGATCATACAAGCATCTCAAAGGGAGAAATACTAATTTTTATTCCAAGGACAGTATCTGTACTTAATTGTGAGTTTTGTATAAATTTCATTAACATTTTTAAAGAGAACATAAAAAGAAACTAATACAGAATAAAGATGGGGGGAGGGGGGAGAGAGATGTACAGAAAAAGGAAGCAGCTTCAGATTTCCTTTGCAGCAAATGCAAGTATAATCAAGTATAATTACAAAGTTATCTCTTGACTACAAAAAACCTTCACATTTTTCTATTATCTAATTTTTTTCTAATAATCAAAACCACAGACCATAAATGCATTTTTTCTGTTTCATGCAAAATGCCTATAAGGAGTTTCCAGACAGCCATAAATATCGATGTTGTCATTTCTCTAATCAAAGTGGTTAATTTAGCCATTAATGCAATCCCAATCATCTTTACCAATCACTTCTCCATTGTGGATAGTGGTTCAGCCTTTCCACTTTTCAGCAGATGGTCATCTTGCTGTGATTGTCATATTTAAAAGCAAAGTTCTATGACTTTTCTAGTTGCCTGTCCATTAGAAAGAAGGAAAAGCCAAAAGCCTCTGGTTTCAATTCTATTTTAGTTTTTAAAATCTTCTGAATTAATGTGTTCTAGTTGTAGCCAAAATGTTTTAGATTTCTTTTTCAACACATCATTTTATAAAAATTCTCTTTCAGATTAGAACATAATGTAAATTTCAATCCTTTCAAAGACAATTTTTCCCATTGATCCATTTGTATATTGTAGTCAAAGTTTAGCAAATTTCATCATGCTTTCACTTGTTCTTCTTCTATCTCATATATCAACAGATGTTTATATGTTTTAGTAATGACTTGTTCATCAGTGATACATGATTTTATTTCAAACTCAGTCTTACATTGTGCAAAACCATAAAATCTTTCATTCAATTTAATTTTTTCTGATAAATTATAGATAAGAAAAACACTGACAAGAATATTCTACTTCTAAACATTCAATTTATTTATTATTTTTACAAATAACTCAAGGTGGCAAACATCCAACACATCTTTCTCCACCCATTTTCCCCACAACAACACCCTGAGAGGTGGGTTTCATGGCTAAGACCACACTTGAATTCATGGTCTCCTGCTCTCTGGCCTGGTGCCAAAACTGGCTCTCAATTTTTCTTCCATTGACAAATTTTACAATTGCCTAGAGAAAATTCTAGTATATCACATTAAGTTAACCTTTTTGGGTTGCTTATTATTTTTCACCTACAAAATGCTTCTTGGGCTGAAATCCATAGGCACAACCTAGATATATATTTATTCCATACTCTCAGATTGACCTGAATGGCATAATGGTTTACTTTAACTTTAGCTTTGTCACACCATAAATACCCATTGCCATCAATTTTCAAATCATCCTTCTATTTGTAATATTGTAATAGCCTTCCGTTCTTTAACAACACCCACTTTTTCATCCAAGCTAAACAGTGGGAAGCCAAATAAAATTTCAAATCTGGTAGAGACAATTATCCTCTTTCTTTTGCATCTGGTAATACCTTATATTTAATTCAGTTTTCCCCCCCGAGATCAGGTGTTAGTTTGGTAGGCCAACCATGTAGTATTCTACCTGCGTAACAGTAGTTCTGTGCAGCATATTCCCACTCAAAATGGTAATTGCCCATAAAAATCATTATAGGTTTATCAGCTTACATATTGGAGAATGCTTTTCATCCCCCTAGAATGTGTGAATTGACCAGGTGTGACTGTCAAAAATGCAGACAGATCAACATATGTCTTTGCATTCTGAATTAGGTATAACCAACTGCAATTGCCCATCCAGTTGTAAATGCCAAATTGCCTCATTTCTTATTTTTTATGACTGTCAGAAAGCTTATGATTGACAGAAATGTTCATGCAGCTAACAAGTAGATTCTGCCTCAGACAGACACTAGTTCATAATGTAAATAAGAAGCAGAAAGCCACAGGATATAATATAAAAACTACTGAGACAAAATTTTTGTCTATCTCTTCCCCCCCACCCACCCCAAAAAGCCTCACTGTAATTCTATCAGGCAGTAACTGTTGGGAATTGATAATGCCCTGGTGCTGAGGAGAGAAAAGTTGCAGCTCATCCATCCTACAACTGCCAATATTTCTAAGACAACTGAGGAATTGAAGTTAGCAAGTCAGTTGTAATGCAGGAGTGCAGAGGACACATACTGTAGGACAGAACAATACATGTTCTGTGGCTATGACTCTCAACATGTGGCTGTTGCTTTAAGAGCAACTCAAAATGAGTTATGTACAAAAGTGAAGAGAGTTTAGTGTTCGTCATTTGTCATTAGATGTTGCCTGTACTGTGTGATAATAAAAGACTTTCTTGATATCTAGTGTGTGTGGGTGTTACCTAGAGAAAGACTGCAAGATGTTATAATGCCATCATCATCTGCAAGCTATCAAAGCAATCTCAGAAGAGTGTACTGTAGGTTTAACTGGAGACACAACTTCCCCTTTTTGGAGTTTATGAAAACAAATTTTTGTTGCAGTGCTTTCAGTCCATACCTTCCAAACATTAAGTCAGATCATGCTGGGTTTTTTTTTTTTGCTATTTTACATAATGCAAGGACACAATAATAAGCCTAAATATAATAAGAGATGATGACTCCATATAAGGAAACAAACTTGAGGAACAATTTAGTGGAGGTAAATCTTAAAACGCTTTTAGAATATACCATTATTGGATCCTAATCTTATCAGTTCTGTAATCTTCCTGTAATAACAGAGGGGTAGCATCTCTGAGATACTGTACTTTGAAACTTGATTCAAACAAAACAGCTTTGTTACAGATAAGTAGAATGGCAGATAGAGATATAATACTTCAACCTGCCTTGAATGTGTTCTACTTTCTTTGTGCACAGATTCATAGTCTGAGTACATTCCAGACTCTTTTCTTTTACATGCTATCTGAGTGGAGGGAGAGAAGTGGCAGCCAAGAGTGCTATTTTAGAACTGATGTTGTTGTTCTATCTAACCTCAATCCAAGAACACCTGGTCTTGTCTTCGTGGCACACATATTTTTACTTCTCAATTGTATTATACTTGGATCTGTCTTTGAAAACTCTTCAAAATTTCTCGTTGGTCCTGAATATGCCACCAGATTATTAACTGAGGTCAATTACTGGCAATATTTAGCTCACACTATTACAACACTTTAATTAACTGCTACCTGCTTATACATATGTTGGTTATGATATAAGAAAACTAAATATCTCAGGATCATGTTATTTAAAATAACACTATGAGAAATCTCTGCATTCTGACCCTTATAAGCAATGATATACTGAGGATGGGGCAGTTTGCTTTGGGTGGAAGCAATGAGAAGATGCATTGTCTGGTGGCTTGGAGATAAGAAGGAGGTTATCTGGAAGATAATGGTAGGTATAGTTAGGTTGCTGCCGCTAAGACTTCGGTTAGCTGTTTGACAATTAGCAGTGCAATCCAGTGCAGCAGGGGGAGAGGAAATGTTTAAAATGATATCAAATATATTAGGTACATGTCTGCTGAAAATGAAACCTATCTAGAGTCTTTTGAGATTTTGATTCATTGCTGAGAAACTCCTAGCTGTCTTGTTTGTATTTGTTTGTTTACCAAATTTACTCTTCCACCTTAATCCCTAAGGTCAACCATTTACAATATTTTGTTTTGATTTTATTTTGTTTTGCTTTTTTATTATGAAAGCTGAACTCCTTTAAATACATAAAAATATCTTCTATGAAATTTCCATCCTACTGATCAGTTCAGATTTTGACCTCTGATTTCAGAAATGGATCTTATTTTGCTACTGGCCTGAAGAATGATTTGTTTCAAAATTAAATCCAGCTTCCAACAGAATCAAATTCCCATAAATATGTGAGATACTAGCCTAGTACTATTTCTTGTTTGACATCACATTAATGAATTGTCCAAGTACATCACAGATTTCAGGCCATCTTTTCTTATTTATTTGTACCCCACCTTTATTATTTTTACAAATAACTAATAATAATGAACATTTTCTCACAACAGCAACCCAGTGAGATGGGTTGGGCTGAGAGTGAATGACGGATCCAAAGTCATCCAGCTGGCTTTCATGGAGAAGTCAGGACTTGAACTCATGATCTCCTGCTTTCTAGCCTGGTGCCTTAACCACTAGACAAAACTGTTCTGTTTAAAGAACTCTACTCATATTCTCATAATTAACACTGTGCATAAGCCTGTAAAGTAAAGCTATGTTAAATTAGACCAATGTTTTTAAAAACATAAAACATTGTGTCTCATTGTATTGTCGTCTTTTTTTACTTTTTCCCTACTGTGCTTCTTTTTCCAGCTAATTTCAGCCTACAGCTTATTGTAATTCGTTTTATTAAATCTCTTTTTTGTTTGTTTTTAGTCCATTGGTACAAAGCTCCATCTGCAGTCACAAATGCCTTATCCTACAAGGACTGCCTGAGTTTGGAAACAGAGATATTGTTCACTATGTCCCACCAACTTCTAAAGAATATTTGATGGAATATCATGAAGAGACTTTCAGTCTCGGTCTCTCTTTCTCTCTCTCTCTCTCTTTCTGACTTCATAAGAAATGTGAATTCTTTATTGTTCAGACAGACAGCTGTTTTTATTTAAATCAGGCGACTGTGTGTTTAGGCATCGTATTCTTTGTTTTTATTAAAATTATGACATTTGCTTATAAAATTCTGTGTGTGTGCATGAGAAAGTGAGTGAACATGTATATATTTGTACTTTGGAAGAAAACAAAAGACATATCTGCTTGGTTTGGTTTGGGGTTTTATTGGTGCATCTTTCCCCAAATCTCTGGCACTGTCTTAGAACTTCACCCAGGCCTTCATAGACATTGTTGCTAAAGAAGGGAAATGGAAGAACAAATCAAATGAGAACAGTGCCTGCAGGAGAACAACCAAGTTCAGCACTGCTCAAAAGACAGAAATAGCTTCCCCCACAAATATCTATTTCTATGATACATTGTCCACCTGGGAACATGAGAAACTGCCACCTGGATTAGCAGTAATGGCCAAGTAATTACCGCTGTTGGCCTGTCCATCTCACTGTTGAAAGGAACATGAGCAGGAATAACCAGCAAAGCCCATAAAATTTAGCAAGGCTGGGTTTTTTTTGTCCCCCTCACTAATAGGATTTCATTTTCTGCCACAACAAGTACACTCCATTACAGATAAATATTAGAGAAACCTATGAAACAATATAATCGAGCAGTAGGAAAGATGCCCAGGAAATAGTTCCTAATGCTTTGGGTTTTCTTTGCTATTAGAACTGTCAGGTAGTGGCAATAAACCATATTGATTGGAGTACTTTAAATATCACCACTATTGCACATTGCAGCATCTCTGTGAGTGAGTGGGAATCAGAGTTAGAAGGCGCCATTTAGACCATTAGGTTGAACTGCCTGCTCAATGCAGGAATCAGAATTAAATTATTCCTGACAGGCAGCTGTCCAACCTTTATTTGAACTGATCTTCCTCTTAGAAATGTTCCTACTCTTCCACTTGCCTGCTAATATATGAACTTAAAAATATATCTAGGCACCAGTTAAGCCAATATACTAGCCTTTATAAGGGAGACAGCTAATTTTTAAAGCATATTGGGCTAAACAATAAATGCTTAGAACTGGAATGACTATTTTAAGTTTTAAAAAGTCAGGAAGCAATTGATCCCTTCAGAATCATGCATGGCGCAAAGGAGTTTTGAAGTTTTATTCCTCTCACATTTACTATTTGCAATTGGATATTTATGTTAGTCTTGATTCCAATGGGAGCAACTTCCTGAAATGGGTAACTTGATGCAAGGTTTGATATAACGATCCCAAAAAGTTGAACCTCCCTCCATTCATACTACAAACCAAATCTGAATTGCTAATCTGAAGCATCTGCCATTGCTGCCAAGTTAAAAAAAACAACAATAATATTAGGCCTAAAATATGAATAACCTCATATCTACAGTTGGGCCCAGAATTTTAAATTTTCCTGCTCACTTATAAAATGCAATGGGCAATCAAGGAGAAGTTGCTTTCTTGCTAACTTACAGAACTGTTATAACTAAGGAACCTATATGATATTAGGTATAAAAATGGATGTTATAATCACATAATTAGACTTGAAAACAAAAAAAATCAACCATCTGTCATATCTTCATCTTCTGTTCAAGTATTCCCTTCTGTCCTTTGCATGATGGAAAGTGAGGTCAACTCCTGTCAGACAATCCTAGCAACCATATCCTCTCCTTGCTCTGGATGCTGAAAGGGCTAGCCTGAAACAATGGGAAATAACAATAGTGCCTTTCTTCTATTAATAAATAACCATACCAAACTGCACACAAATCCAGTGGACTTAGTTTTCATTGGGATTATGTCAAATTTCTTTTACATTTTATTGAACCATCATTGTTTATTGTTTTAATATCTTGTAAACTACATTTAGCCATGAGAGGAAAAAGAGGGCAAAATCTAAAGCAAAACAAAAACAAAAAAACCCACTCCTAATAGAGCTGGGATTAAAGCCAGGACCTGCCAAGTCAAGAAGGATGACTTTTAGGTAAATGTACAAAATTTATGGGGATGAAGTAGGTGGCTTAGAGCAGTGTAGCATACAACTACAGCTTTATTAATCAAACTGTGAAACAAGAAAACATGAGTGGCAGGGAGTCTAGGCAAAGAGAAAGACATAGTTTAGCAATGTCTTTCTAGACACACCTCACACAAAACTACATTTGTCTCCAGTCTGCTGCTTCACTAATATTTGTTGATTTTCTTCACTTATTTTCCTCATTTTCAATTTCAGTAAGCAGGGTTTTTTTTTGCTCCCCCCTCCCAATTGCCTGTTTGGCAGAGCTCCAGAGCTATTTATATGGAAATTGATTTGTCCTGGTAGCAATGTACCATGGCCACAGGGTCAAGTCACTATTTGCATTATTCCAGGCCCGTTCTCATGACCCCCTGCCTGCATGGTTTTTAGTAATCTGAGCTAGCCTTAGCTGTGCTACCATGAACTCATGTGAATGCACACAAGACATGCCAGTCTGGCACAGATTGGCTTTTTATGTGCTATTCTCAGCTTGCTTTTGGGACCATCCAAGTTAACAAGCCCAAAGTGACCTGTGTATAATACTAGTTTAATATATCAAAAAGTCAGCACAGATGGGCTAGATTCACACATTGTTAACTCATAAACCATGGTGTACAATTTCTGGGTTCATTCAGTATACAAAATTAGGACATGCAACTGATATTATGATATGTGAATCCAGCTGGTGACTAACACGTCCAGCTACAGTTGTATGCCTTAAATGAGTAAGGAGAATAGGCCTTAAAAGAAAGTTTGTGCCTGATCTGGCTAGAGTTCCATAAAAATTTGCTAACTATGCCACAGTACCAGGAGGTATTGCAAGAAAGATGATCACAAAATATGACTCAACAATTCATTTCTTTCCATAAGAGGACTGCCACTTCAATATCTACATGGGTGGTTCATAGTGTAGTATATCTGAAAAGGCACCCTTAATCCAATGGTTTTCAAACTTGGCAACTTTAAGATATGTGGACTTCAACTCCCAGAATTCCACTCTACATACCTTAAAAGCTGCCAAGATTAGAAGAAGAAAAAAACCTGCTTTAGTCTAAATTTTTCTTCCACCTAGCTAGACAATAAGTCTTCCCTTCAGTCTGCTATCTTTAGTTATGCAGGAAGAGTTTAAGGCGAGAGCAGAAAAGAGGGATGCAGTCATACTTGCAGTCTCACCAGAAGACTTTAGTACTTGCCTGTGGTAAATATTTGAATAAGTTCCCAACAACTTATTTCTACTGTTCTACAGGCAGAATTGGACTAGGCGAGGGCATCAGTATTCAGTCAAAGCCCTGCAGTCACTTTTATTGTGACCCTCAAGGGGGCTAACAGATGCTTTTCTTTGTCAAGGCTCCCATTTGTCCTCTCCTCACATCCAAGCAACAATGTCATGTTGTCTTGCTTGTGCCCCCTCCCTGTCACTATAATCTTCTCTTTCCTTCTCTGTTGTTTGAGTCTCACGAGACCAGAGTGAGAAATAATCTCTTAAATAGCATCCAAGAATGCAAAAGCTGCAATGTGCCTGCAGGTACTTAAGGGACAAGGGAGATTTGAAGTTGTGAAAGAATGTGCCAGCAGCTGTTGAGACGCACAACTGCATTAGGTGTAGCAATGGCATGGAGCCAAACCAAGGAATTAGGCATATTAACACATGCATGCAAACCAGAGGTACAAAGCAATAAAAGAAAATATCCATCCAGAAAGATGAGCTTTAATTTTAATTTTGTTTTAAAGTAGACAGGCAGAAAGCAATAACGAGTGACTATGAGCCCAGTTATGTTTTCATGAAGTCACTCTTTCAGAAACAAAGAATGCGATAATAGATGGGGAAGAAACATGGGCATTGCTGCCACAGGGAACAGATTTCTAACAGCAGGAGAGAGAAAGATTCAGAAATCAGGCTGCCAAAGGAAAGGCAGAGGCAGAAACAGGTAGCTAGATGAATTTCTTCTTTGCTTAATTTTGCCATGGTTGTTTAAGGAGAAACCTGTGTAATGTGTTTTAAAAATGCTTAATTTATTTTTAGATATTTTAATTTTATCATTTTTCTAATAAGCTTCTTAAGTATTTTAGCCTCACATGTTACACCTTAATATGATTTTGTTTCAGTTAAGAATATTATTTAAGCTCAGATACTATAGTTGCAAAACCATGGTTTTTAACTTGGCACTGTGGTTGGAAGAAATCTAAAAAGGGTTAGATCTCATTAGTTCTTGGAGGAAGGCCCACCAAGAAATCCCAAGGCTGCAAAAGACAACAAAACAAACAAAAACTTGAAAACCTAATGGCACCAATACTACATGGAAGCATCCATACAGTCATCAGGAATTGAGCTGTTACTGCATTTTTCCAGGTAATGTGAACAGCAAAAGGCACTTAGAGTTTAGAGGTGAAACAACTGAAGAAAGTATCCATAATAAGTAAAATAAGCAGCTGTGCTGGCCATGGAAAAGAAAAATTTGAAGTCTATTTGATGCTATCAATTTGTTCATGTGAAATAGTGTATCATATTTTAGCAAAGTATGTTGTACAACTCAGCCCTAGTACAATAGCTAAGGTTCCAGTGAGGTGCACTAGTTCAGAACTTCAGTTTGAGAAGAACATGGATAAGCATGTCCTGGAAACACTGGCAATTCCTTTTCGTGATCAATTCAGGTTTTGAAGTTTCTATAACTCGTTAAACCAACTGGTGAAAAATGAAGCACAAAAAATATACCAGATAAATATGGCTGCTATCTATCTGATTCAGCTCAAACTTTTAGGAAGCCTTCTCCCATGTTTTGTTCCCTTCTCTTTCTTTGGTTAATAAGGACAGGCAATCACAATGATTATAAATCACTACCTGTGTGAGGGCAATCAAATAACAGATTAAGAAAAGCATCCTTTTTATTATTCCCTTCTTTCCTATTATTCACCTGCCCTGGGCAAAGTTCTTTATTTATTCCCTCACTCTTCTTCAATTGCTTCAGAAAAGGGAAACTGTTGTTGTTGCTGCTGTTGCCACCAAGCAATTTAACCATCTCATCCGAGTAAATGGCTCCACACCTGCTGCCCATCAACTGCCTGTACAATTACTTTGTCACAGTGGTCTGCAGATCAGGAGCTCAGCAGGGTGAAAGGGCCAATGTGCTAACAAGCCCAACTAGGCACTAATGAGCTGGCATGGCTAAAGGACCCTTGTGGCCCTAAAACAGTACTAAACAGCCTGAGTTGTGCTTTGCAAGTAGTAAAGCCATGGCTGGTTGGGCAGCCAGGTTGAGGCCATCATACATCCATACAAAAGTGAAGAACTAACAAGCAAACTGTTTGTGCCATCTTAGGGACGTTGTTTCCAGACTCCCCCGGGATAGAGGTTCATATGGCAGCTTGTACTGCAATATTTTCCTTTGTTCTGCCAGTAGGTTAAGGGGTAAAATATCCCCTATTGGACAACTTATATTTGAGATTATTGAAATTCTCCCACATTTCACATTTAATTTTTCCCTGGGTATTTTTCCAATATAAATTTGCATTAATGCAAATGTATGCAGTCAGGAAATGAACTGTTGTCTGGAATTAAAACTGTAAAAAGAAATGCTTCCTCATTCTTCCTTCAAGCATCATGAAAGATAAAAGTCAGACAGTACTATTAGTAAAGCAATAACTTTCATAGGGTTGTGTGCAAGTTTAAATGACTCTCAGGTAGGCAATTAAGACTGACATTAGACTTTCACAGCATGTTAAGATATGTTTGTTGAATATGCCATAGATGCCTTGCCTTATACTTTATGCTACCCCAAGGACCACTATTTACAAACCAGACCTCCCAGGTTCACACAACATACTAAGTAAACACTAATCAAGTACTTCATGGCTTTATCCAGTATGTGAACCAGATCTATCCATGTCAAAAAACATCAGAGTAATTGAATTCCCATGAGATCCTTAACTTGGTTCTTGAATTAATGTATTTGGGGAGTAAATACAAAACTAGATTTAGTTAGTATAACAAGCTAAGTCACTATCTAACAAGGGTTAACAATTAAGCTTAGCATATTTTGATATTATTTCTGCAAGGTCTTTATCTAACTACCTTGATTCAAGTTCACGAAAACAAGTTACAGTTGGAGGTTTTTCTTAGGGCTGCCATATTGCTTCCCAGTGTTGAGTTGGCTTGCCTGCTCCATGAACCTCAACCTTGCCTCTTAGAAGTTTTGCAAGGAGGCAATACCTCTGGTCATATTTGCACTTACTATCCTGCCCTGTTCTCATGCTGGCTTGACTCTAAACCAGCTTTTTAAAAAATCTGTCCATTGAGATACTTTTGACAATAGCTTGCAAGTATTCAGTCCAAGCAGCAGGTAACTATGTCCTTCAATCAGAAAAGCCTCCTGCTGCTTTGTCCTTCTACCTTTCTCTTCAAGGAGAACAGCTGCCAATCACTTTTCTTCCAATGCATAGGACTTCCTAATGCACCTCCCCCCTTCTCTCTCTGTGTGTTTTCCTTACACAATTCCATCAGTGCATGATGCAGCAAGGAGTTTGTTCTTCAACCAGTTCGTTGCAAAACCTGACAGTTTTTTCTGAGTATATGATTAAACTGGTTTTAGAATTACATCTTCAAAGCCCTAAAATGCATATACATACAGGCCTTCTCCTGAGCTTCTTAGTTTTCCCTTAAAGTGCCTGAAAAGAATAAAATGTCCAGTGATACTCTATTCCATTGATTTTCCAATTGCCAAAGATAAAAGGGTTTCCCAGTTCCCCAATAATCCATTGGTTATTACAGTTATTTGGGAGCTGAGCTTGAAAAACCTCCTATCTCAGTTGCCTAGAAAAATAAAGGATAAGGGTTTTTTGAAGTGCAAAGAAAAGATAGGAAATTCAAGGAAAGAAAATAATAAAAAAGAATGCTTCTGCCAGTTTTCAGGTCAACAGACTTATATTTACAGGGCAAGTATTACAACACAATTCATGCTATAGCTTTGAAAGGTGTTGGAAAGCACAAGAATCTGACTCAAAGAGGTATTCTACTTCTGCAATTAGCTTGCAACAAACTGTGAGCTCTGATGAAATGGATAGAGCTTCTGCAGCGTTAACTCTACACTTCTCAGCTTCATCCTGCTCTTCATTACTGGTTAAAGCCTCCCATGAGATTGTAGGAAGTTGGATCTGAGCAGTAATCAATGCCTCTTTGAATGAGGGGGTGTTTCCATTGCCTCTAAAGGAGACTGTTAAATGCCTCCTTGTCAAGAAGACTTTACTCAATCCAACAAATTTTGGACTTTACACTAGCCTCCAAACTCCCTTTACTTGGAAAGGTTATAGAGAAATTGGTGGCCCTATAACTGCAAACAACCCTAGAGGAGTTGGATCATTTAGACTCATGACAATCAAGGTTCAGCATGGTAACTGCATTGCTCATACCTGTGGGTAACATTTAGATATACCAAGGGGTAATGCAATCATCATGGTCCTCTTTGACTTCTTGCTGGCTTTTGACACCATCAGGTATGGTGATCTCCTGAATCATATCTGAGGGACTATAGTGGTTCTCTCCAGGGGTGGGATTCAAAATTTTTAACAACAGGTTCTGTGGGCGTGGCTTAGGTGGTGGGCATGGCTTGGTGGTCATGTGACTGGGTGGACATAGATTGGTGGTCATGTTATTGGCTGGGCGTGGCCAACTCAATATCACTTACATCGAGGCACGCATCTCCTCACCTGGCCTCTCATGACTGTGGGGATGCTGCAACAGTCGTAAGTGTGAAAAATGGTCATAAGTCACTTTTTTCAGTGCCACTGTAACTTTGAATGTTCACTCCATACAAGCAAAGTACCAGCAAAGGAGGAAAAAAACTCCAGAGAAGTTCCTGAGACAGGAAGTCTAGTCCTGCCAAGAATGTAATAAGGGTTAACAGAGAGGCAGTTTCTGTAAGCAACACCAGAATGTTTCCTTCCTGCCTTCCTTACAGGATTAGACCAGTAATTTCTTCTAACAACCGGTTCTCCGAACTGCTTAGAATGTTAACAACCGGTTCTAGTGAATAGGTGCGAACTGGTAGAATCCCACCCCTGGTTCTCTCCTTCTCAGAGTGGGAATCTTGTTGGTGACGATGGGAAAGGTTAACCTAGAGACCTTTGTGGAATGTCCCAGGGATCTCTCCTCTCTACTTCTTTTAAACATCTGCGTGAAACCACAGGAGGAGGCTATTTTATTAGCATGAGGTTCAGTATCATTAATATGCTGATGATACTTAATTATATATCTAGACTCTGGGCCAAAGAGATAATGCTGACCCAGTTTCTGGATGTTGTCAGGATCTGAGTAAGGATGAATGCATTCCAACTGAATTATTTCAAGACAAAGTGGTTTTGGTTTGGTGGTTCTAACAATTTCAGCCTTTAGAAATTTTCCAATCCAGCCAAATTAAATAGAGTTAACTCCCAACAGGTCCTATCCCTATGAGATTATATCCTTATGGCCAGGGGTGGGCTTCAAAAATTTCAGCAAGGGGTTCTCTGCCCAGGTGGCCATGGTAAGCATAGTCTAGTCGGCCTCCTTCATCACAGCGGGCAGGGGGGGTTGCCCTCTGGAGGCTTTCTTTGAGCCTCCAGGAGGGCCAAAACAGCCTCCCAAGACACCGGAGGCTCTCTGGAAGCTGGAAATGAGCCCATTTCCAGCCTTCCTGAACTTCTGGGAGGCCCATTTTTTGCCCTCCCCGAGCTTCCGTGCATGCCCTGCATTTACCTGCATCTAAAACAGGCCGCGTGGGGACTCCTGGGAGGGGTGGAGTGGGTGGGGCCAGCCAGGAGTGGGATTTGGGGGTCCTCCAAACTTTGCAGAATCTTAGCTAGGGGTTCTCCCGAACCCCTGCGAACTCCAAGCAGCCCACCCCTGCTTATGGCTCATTAGAAGTAGATAGCCTCCTGCTCCCCAACTCTATTTTGACCCCTTTGGGTTCCAGGAAAGCACCACAGGTCTACCTTCCATTTCCACGAGAGGAAGATGTGTTGCAATCTGAAGATAGGTATGTTTGTACCTTAGGACTTTTTTCTTTTCAAATTGTTTTATATTTATTTTGGATTTTTTGGGGAGCCATTGTTTTATATTTGGACATTGTCAGGCACCTGATGGCTTTGGTAGGGGAAGACATATAAGGAAAACAAATTAATATAGTCAGTTGTTGTCTGTCTTTCTCTAATTTAGACAAGGGTCAGAACACAATATGTTTGTATAATTCCATTTCTAATTAGCTTTAGCTAGAGTTGCTAGTTTCATAGGCTGATAACTAAAAAAGTTGGAATGACTGTTCCTTAGATAAACTTCAGAGAAGATCAATGTTAACAGGTGTGAGGAAGATGTCCTGTTAATTTACTTGAGTATGTTAGCATTTCATCCATATGCTTAGATGCACCAGCCCTATGCAGGATTCATCAAAAGGAAGTCCCACAAAAATTTAGTAGACTTTTCAGTAAATGTGTTTAGGATTTCAACTACAGTTTCTACCATTACTTATCAGAGTAACATTTCGTTGTTTCATTTTCTGTATGTCCAGAAAGTGAAAGAAGTGTTAATTCTCACAATGGAGGAATGGACTGAAAAGATGATGGAACTAGCAGAGATGGTGAAGTTGACTGCACCAATTAGGGATGCGAATGTAAATAATTTTGTGGTTGCTTGGAAACCGTTTGTGGGCTTTCTGCATGAAAGAGAAAAAAATGAAACATTGACTTGGGGTTTGATGATTAAGTGGGTTATTGCTATAGAAATAGCTAATATTTAGTATAAGTAAAAAGTTTATATTATAACATAATTAGATATCTTACTGCACTGGAAAAAGTTGAAACCTACTACTTTGTGTTTTTTTTTCTATTTCCCCTTTCTCTCGCTTTATCTTCTCTACCCTTTCTTTCCCCTTTTTCCATTGTCTTTATTTCTATTTCTATTTTATATTAAGAAAATATATTAATAAAATATATTTTAAAAATTAAAGTAACATTTCAGAAAGAACAACAGAAACAAGTGAAAAAAGTATAAAAGGGTATATGTGAAGAAAGGACTACAGGTGAAACTCGAAAAATTAGAATATTGTGCAAAAGTTCATTTATTTCCATAATGCAACTTAAAAGGCGAAACTAATATATGAGATAGACTCATTACATGCAAAACAAGATAGTTCAAGCCGTGATTTGTCATAATTGTGATGATTATGGCTTATAGCTCATGAAAACCCCAAATCCACAATCTCAGAAAATTAGAATATTACATGCAATCAATACATAGAACAATATCGGACCTCTGAAAAGTATAAGCATGCATATGTACTCAGTACTTGGTTTGGGTCCCTTTTGCAGCAATTACTGCCTCTATGCGACGTGGCATGGAAGCTATCAGCCTGTGGCACTGCTGAGATGTTATGGAAGACCAGGATGCTTCAATAGCAGCCTTCAGCTCTTCTGCATTGTTTGGTCTCATGTCTCTCATCTTTCTCTTGGCAATGCCCCATGGATTCTCTATGGGGTTCAGGTCAGGTGAGTTTGCTGGCCAATCAAGCACAGTAATCCCACGGTCATTGAATCAGGTTTTGGGGCTTTTGGCAGTGTGGGCAGGTGCCAAGTCCTGCTGGAAAATGAAATCAGCATCCCCATAAACCTCGTCTGTGGAAGGAAGCATGAAGTGCTCCAAAATCTCCTGGTAGATGGCTGCGTTGACCTTGGACTTAATGAAGCACAGTGAACCAACACCAGCAGATGACATGGCTCCCCAAATCAACACAGACTGTGGAAACTTCACACTGGACTTCAAGCATCTTGCAGTGTGTGCCTCTCCATTCATTCTTCCAGACTCTGGGTCCTTGGTTTCCAAATGAGATACAAAAGTTGCTCTCATCAGAAAAGAGGACTTTGGACCACTGAGCAACAGACCAGGTCTGTTTTTCTTTAGCCCAGGTAAGAAGCTTCTGACGACATTTGAAGCCCATGTCCAGGATCCGTCTGTGTGTGATGGCTCTTGATGCACTGACTCCAGCCTCAGTCCACTCCTTGTGAAAGTCCCCAACAATTTTGAATGTCCTTTTCCTGACAATCCTCTCCAGGCTGCCGTCATCCCTGCTGCTTGTGCACCTTTTTCTTCCACATTTTTCCCTTCCACATAACTTTCTATTAATGTGCTTTGATACAGCACTTTGGGAATCTCTGCAATTACCTTTTGAGGCTTTCCTTCCTTATGGAGGGTGTCAGTGATGGTTTTCTGCACAACTGTCAGGTCAGCAGTCTTTCCCATGATTGTGATTCCTACTGAACCAGACTGAGAAACCATTTAAAGGCTCAGGAACCCTTTGCAGGTGTTATGGCTTAATTAGCTGATTAGAGTGGGACACTTTGAGCCTAGAATATTGCACCTTTTCACAATATTCTAATTTTCTGAGATTGTGGATTTTCAGGTTTTCATGAGCTGTAAGCTATAATCATCACAATTATGACAAATCACAACTTGACCTATCTTGTTTTGCATGTATTGAGTCTATCTCATATATTAGTTTCACCTTTTAAGTTGCATTATGGAAATAAATGAACTTTTGCACGATATTCTAATTTTTTGAGTTTCACCTGTATGTGAAATAAGACTTGAGTGAACCATTATTGCTCACTGTTCCCTGCTAAATAGAACAATAGGGAAATTAGTATTAGAAGTTGTATATGTATAGCAGTTAAAAACAAAAGCAATGGTTGCAATTAAAAAAAAACCTTGGTCCAAACTAATTCAGCCTCAGGACTGCACTACAAAAACCCAGATGACCACTATAGGGCAGCAAAGATATGCAGAAAAATCTACTCTTTATTACTACCTCCAGGTCATTTGGATTTCTGCAATCCAATATAAACTCTTATTAAGGAAGAATCCCTGAGGCAGGAGAGGCCAACAAGTTTTAGAAAGAGAACTGATCTCTATACTCTCCCTATTAAAAAGAGTAGGAAAGAAGAACTGATAAATGGCAAACTAGTTGGCCAAAATACTCAGTGTGGTTCTCACTTTTTCCAAAACTATCTCATTCCTGAACTCTCCATAGATATGGATGCTGGGCTTAAACCAGTCTGTTGTGCATTTTCAGTATTGCTCCTATTTTTCCCACTAGCAATATTAAAGTTATGTTGTTTTTTGCCTCAGAAAAAGGCAACTAAATTTAGTATTCACTGAAGTTTTTAAATATGAAGCATAAGAATAAAATTTAGCTCTGAGAATGCTATTCCATAACCATTACATCCTTAGAATAAAATGTGTTGCTGACTTCTGTCATTCTACATCTTTTTCCAACTGCGATCGTTCTCTCCCTTATTTAATTTGAAATTGCAAATTTTTTTTCTTGTCAAGTTCTATTTAAAACGCTGCATGCAGACTTCCAAAACATGGTAATCTCTAAATATGTTGGATTACAATTGCTAGAATTCCTACTCAATATGCCCAATTCTGGAATACTGGTTGAACATCTGAGGAGTTTGTTAGGTTGGAGGAAGCTGATACATATCATAGCTGCTAAACTATGATGTGAGGTTTTTTTAGCTTAATATGATGTGTGATCCCTACAATCAAGGTTTATAAATCACAGTATATTGATTAATGTGTTAAGTTAGTTCTGACCATTGTGTTTAGTCCACAAACAAACCATGGTTTAGCACATGAAATGAGCCAAGCTTCAGAGTATGTATCTACCACATAGTTATCTTTGTTAAGTACAGTATTGTAAGTAGTGTTTCTATAATATAAATTTCAAGCTTTAAGAAATAGATAGGATTTCCTCCCATGAATATAACAATATGACTTTTTTCAAAGTTAACATTAATCAGTTCTGTGGTAAATACTTTTGCCTGCTGTTTATCTGGCAATGGTTCTGCATCCAAATTACACAGTGGAAGACAGAGGAATTCCTAGGAATTATAGCCAAATGCATGTTTCCAAGCCAAGTGTTCTGTGTTTTGTGAGCAGGGGAATTCCTAGAAATTGTAACCAAATGCATCGTATTAGAGTGGCCCACATGAACATGGAGAATTATGTGTGCTCTGTATTCATCACCTATCAATTAATTTTAATAGCAACGTGTGAATGTCTCAATTTTCTCAGATAATAATGGACATTACTTTAATGAAATCACTGCCTTAATAATACTGTGATGATGTTTTCTGTTTTCTTGAGTGGCACTATAATAAATAATTAAAACTGTACAACAGATCAAGAACACCCTTTATTAAAATTGGCCTTCATAAATATAAGCCCTAAAACAAACCGCTTTGTCTGTATCTTTGAATCTGCAGTATTAGGAGGAAGGTTCCCAATGATAGGGTGATGACAATCCTCATTTACCTTACAAAAGGGGTAGAAACCTCTGACCATCTAAACACTGTTGAACATCAGTTCCCATAATCCCTGACAGAAGGCCATAGGAGGTTGAGAATTTCAATTCAGTATCTTCTAAAGTGCTTATTCTCTGTACTGTGTTCAGAGTTGCAAAAAGGACAGTTGTTTATTTATTTGCAGGTGTTGGAAATGACAGTCAGAATTCTCCAACTCCTAGGAATAGCAATAGCCCACAAATCCACAGCCACACTCTGCCAGAAATTATCTAGAAACTAAAGACAAGATACAGAAGGATGAAAGAAACAATATAATCTACAAAATCAACTGTAACCATTGCAACCAATTCTACATGGAATAAACATCACATCAGTTAAAAACCAGGATTCACAAAAACCGGTTGGCAGTCAAACACCACAATCCCAAATCCTTAATCTATACACACACTGACACCAAACAGCACCAGTTTAATTGGAGAAACACAAAAATAATTGGTCACGCTACCACTCACCTGTTCATCAAAGCCTGCTATTCCACAAACAATTCCATCAACAGACACATTGACCTATCACCACCCTATGAACCCCTCAGAATCCAAATCAACTGTATAGCCAACCAGAAACAGTTCCAACCCTCAACAACCTACACAAGCCCCCCATCACCACCACCAGTTCACCTCCCAATGACACTGACCTGATGTAACCTCTCTATCACAAGACCCATCACAAGACTCTCACTTCAAGGTTTTGGTAACAACTTATAAAGCCCTGTATCGCTTGGGTCTGGGGTACTTGCAAGAACATCTCCTTCCGCTGACAAACACCAATTGCCCTGTGCGCTCCCACAGACAGGGCCTCCTGGGGATACTGTCAGCTAAACAGTGTAGGCTGGCAGCCCCTAGGGGTAGGGCCTTCTCTGGAATCAACTACCCCTTGAGTTGCGCTTGGCCCCTGATCTCCGCTCCTTCTGTCGTGACCTCAAACATGGCTATTTTTGCAATCCGGCCTGGACTGATGGGGGATCGGGGGTTTTAATCTTATTGTTTATTTGGCATAATTTAATATCTTTTTAATTTCTTTTAACTTTTGTACTTTCTGTCTTTTATGTACGCCACCCTGAGTCCTCCGGGAGAGAGGGCAGCTTATAAGTCCAAATAAACTAAACTAAACTAAACTAAACAAAACAGATGATTCACACCAGACCCATCACAAGACCCTCACTTGACACACCCACATTGAAGCCCTTATAAACAGAAGAACACTGACACCCAGTAGTGGGATTCAAATAATTTAACAACCAGTATGCCCACCATCAGGTTGGCTGTCATGGGAGGCATGGCCCATCCCCATCCTCCAGCTCCACTGCACATGTGGGACAAGCCTCCTGCGACAGCCAACCTGATCATGGGCGAATCGGTTATTAAATCCCCCACTATCAAAGTGGATCCTGAGTGCTGTGCTGCAATGGAGAAAGGGGCAATGGACCAACTGGCATGAGGGGAGGAGGAGGAGCAGGGGGAAGAATGAGACAAAGCGCCTTCTCCGTCCCTTGCACCAGCTGCTCTGTTGCCCATTTCTCCATTGCAGCCAGGATCCACTATAGCGGGGGGGGGCAGTAATTTAACAATCGCTTTGTCTGAACTGGTGCAAAACAGCTGAATCCCAACACTGCTGACATCCCCTAAACTCTGCTGAAGATGTTACCTAGTCCCATAATGAAATGTTCAGAAACCAACCCACAAGCTCGGAGAACAAACTTCACCCTCATCTCAGATTGTCATGGCTGCATTGACAATCCAGGAAGGTGAATAGTAAGTCAACCCATTAGCAATAAAGCTCCTGAAAGCGGGATGCATTCCAATGAACACACCGGGAAAGCAGATACTGAAAGCAATTTAAATTTTCATAAGATAATAGAAGATGCACTATCTAGCCATTTCTATATAGGCATGGAGGTGATATTAGAGTGAGAGCATCCAAGGCATCCAAGGTGCAGCAAGGCATCCAAGGTGGGAAAGTATATCCTGTGCTGATAACTGCAAGATCTATACACTAAATGGAAAGAAATAAATAGTTCTTCTACTTGGAAAGAAGAGTTGTCTTTGTACTATTCCTCTCTGATTATGTTGATACAGTATAGAAAGCAAGAATTATACAGACAAGAAATGATATAATGAGCAATGATTCCTTCCCAAGATTTCCTTTGCAGTCTTTCAAATCCAAGGAAACAGAATGTACAAATAATTTATCCCAATTTGCAATGCACTTGCAGCTTTCTTCAAATTGGTGCCTTCCACATGTCTTGCTCAGAATTTCCAGTACATCAAGAGGGCACCAAACTGTGGAAGACTGAAGGACATAGTACAGTACTATTGATGGCGAGAAGTGCCAGCCCTCGTGCTAGTCCTTTGATGTACCAACACACCCTTCCTGTTTTGAGATGAATAGGAAGATGGGCTAATCAGGGAGAAAAAGTAATGTGTTCAACATTTTCAAAGCTGCTTTAGAATTAAATATGTCACAATGCCAGTTTTATAATATATAGCACCATGGAATTGGTATACAAATGCATCTTGATGATAGCTGTACCTTCACCAAAATTATACAGGGACTCTGAAAGGATGCACTTTGCATAGCATAACAACAATATCAGATAGTAGTAGCTGAAGCACACAGCATTAGATTTCTTTTCACAAAGTTCTTAGAGGATATTAATATTCTCAAAATTATTGAAACCCTTCCCCCACCCCTCAAAATACTACCTTTGAAGTCTACACATTAAGATTTTCTTCTAATGCTTCTGCAGTTTTTAAAGAAAGAAATGAGCTTGTTAGTCAGTAAATACAAATTTAGATCTCCCCCTTCAACTTAATTTAGAAGGTGCTTCTGTAGTGGGCATATTGTCTACAGCAATAATATGGCATTGATTCTATATTTTCTGTGACAGAGAATGTGATGGCAAGAAAAGACTAAACACTTCACATACTTACCAGGACTAATTATCATTGAATAAACATGCTTCTGAGAATAGATTGGAGAGATATAATCTGATGTACTTTTGACATTGCATATCCTTTTTACCAGTATAGATATGAGAACTTGTTAAGCATGTATTTTAGGTTATCTTTTTCCTTTTCAGAGCATTTAAACATTTGTCATAAGTCAAAAATCAGAATGTTGTATAAACTCTAAAAAGAATCAAATGCCAATGAAATTATCCTTTTCTTCTTGATTTGGGAGATTTATGTGATTTCCTTGATAATTATATATTCTTCATCTTTATATTTAGTGCTGTAACACATCTTGGGTTTACACTTTAAGTTTTGCTAATATGGTTTGTTTTTGGTTTAAGCCAGCTACTGGAGTGAGTAAAAGAGCCTTGGTGGTGCAGGCTGTTAAACGCCTAGCACTTAGTTCCAGCTGCCTGCAATTAGTGAAGGCTCGAATCCCACCAGGCTCAAGTTGACTCAGCCTTCCATCCTCTCGGGGTAGGTAAATTGAGGACCCAAGATTGTTGGGGGCAATAAGCTGACTTTGTAAAAATGCCGCTTGGGGGCAAAAAGCCCTAGTAATAAGCAGGCATATACAATGGAATGAAGGCTATTGCTGAGCGCATTGGGTTGTGCTCCAAAAATTGTAAGCTGCCCTGAGTCTCTGGAGAAGGGTGGCATATAAATATGAATTTTAAAAAAAGAGTAAAAGCAGCTCCGTTTTGGCCTTGAATGGCAGCTGTGCTGTCCAAAGGTTGATAAGCATACCTAGCTGCTAACCAGAGATGTTGTGGGGACATGTTGAAACAGCTGTTCCATTGGTCCAGCTTGGCATATAGGTGCTGTGGATTAGAATCCTGGAGGGAGACATCCTACCAGTCTAATCAAACCTTGGAGAGAGAGAAGAGAAGGTCTGTGTGCTAAGTGAGCAGAGTGGATGGGAAGAAAAGTTGAAGAGAAATAAAGGGGGAAGAGTTGGGGAGGGAGAAGAAAGGTCTGAAGTAGCTTCTATGGAAGAAACGAAATGAAGATACAGAGAGATGAGGTCTCCATCCCAGGCCCAAAAGTGGGACAAAGAACCCACCTGGCTGCAGGAAGCACAAGACACAAGAGAGGACAGAGGGGACCAGCTGCCAGCGGTCTCTGGGGAAGATCTAGACAGAAGACCTTGAGAGAGTTTCTTCCCCCCTCCCACCCCAGTTGAGAAGCAATAGAGGGAGTGGTGGTATTCAATTTTTTTTCTACCAGTTCTGTGGGCGTGGTGTGGCTTGGTGGGTTGTGGCATGGTGGGTGTGGCAGAGGAAGGATACTGTAAAAATCCCCATTCCCTCCCCACCCCACTAACCTGCTTTCTGTTATGTATGCAGGTTTGAATGTCATTGGTTAAGTTCGAACTGTTCTTGTAAAATGTCAGAAATGATTGGTTTAAAAAGTGCGGGAAAACCCTGCACTCTGATTGGCTGGCAACTGCGGCTGCTGGCTATAAGTAGCAGCTGCAGCCCAGCCAAATCAGGTCTGTTATGAGCTGTAGTCACTAATAAACTCTTCACTGAAGCACTCCGCGTCTGACTCTTCATGCAAATTTAACACTTTCCAGCTCCGTTCTCCTTTGCAGGGCAACAAAAAAAGACCCAGCCGATCATCTGGGGCTCGGGAGGCAGCAAATAGATGGGGGCAGGGCCAACCAGAGGTGGTATTTACCGGTTCCCTGAATTACTCAAAATTTCTGCTACCAGTTCTCCAGAACCTGTCAGAACTGGTTGAATACCACCTCTGAATAGAGGTTAGGCTGAGATCCAGGAGAAGGTCAAACTGTGCTGAGCACAGTAAATTTCCAGTCCATTCCTTTCTTTTATGTTGTCAAGCTCAGCAATAGAGAAAAGAGACAGACAGAAAAGGAACGGAAGCAGGAGAGATAGAGGGGGACTAGTTTCTGGAAGGAAGAACTTGGAGAAAACATGACACTGGTACTGTTTGTATATATACCTGTTGTAAATACCCATTGTAAATAACATCACTATATATAGTAGGGCACATTAATGCCTCCACTGTCTTGATTTTCTATAACAATTGGCAGTCTTGCATAGCAAAATATACCTCCAGTTCAAAATGAACCCCATCACACTGTGACAGTGTCATCTCTTAGTAAATAAGGAAAAAGAGTTCATGAAGAACAAAGAGCTATATATATTAGGAGACTAGTTGGGTTCAGGCATGACATTCAGTGGATTGCTAACTAAACTATAATTGGCTCAAGTAACACAGCACATTAAGTTATTTACCATGGTTTACAAATCTTACCAGTAATAGCAGGAATTACCTATTATGCTAAGTCGCAATCATATTCTGGCTTAGTACAGTGTTCAAAACTGGTCACGTATCTGAAGGCCTCTATTTCTTCCAGATAATCTGAAATTACTGCATTATTATTTTTATGAGATCAAGCATAAAGTAAAAATCAGCTGCTACCAAATCTAAGTGTAGCAATTTGTATAACAATTGAATCTTGAAATGAATCTGGATTTAGGATGCACATCACTTCAGTGAGTCAAACGACTCATGAGATTAGCCTATGTACCCAAAAGCTGGTGATTAATCATTAATCAGATTAATCTATAAAGGGATATTCATGAATTGCACTCACAGATATCAGAAAATGTGGTTGGATATATATACATAAATGGGAGAAGAGGCTGCAATAAATCCCCCAACCCTCCACAAGAGAGTAAAGCCAAAAGAAAATAGCAGTGCAGATCTTCCCAATACACCTTTGTATTTTAGAGGCATAGAACTTAACTGTATATAACCCTTTTAACTAAAGTTATCTATGTCAGAATACTTGGATGAACCTCTTAGAGGAGAGAACCTCTATCTAACAGAATTTAAAACAATCAAAGAAAAGTGGTCAAGGGACTATTCAGGGAGCAAAGCAGAGGGATATGTGAGAAGATTTTGCTGAAGGATCTAGTTTTATAATTTATCTAAAGAAAAATCATGGGGGACTACTCTGTCTAAAAATACCTTCAAGGTAATTGTATAAATGAGTGAAGGGAATTAATTCTCAGGCTTAGGGGGTATCTAGACAATGAGTAATCACCTTGAGTTGAGCAGAGAGTGTCAGGCTAAAGTAAGTCTGTTTTTTTTTAAAAAAGCATATGAGAAGCCCTATGAATGCTCAGGAGGCATAGAAGAAAGCTGCCCAGAAGTAAGGCTCTAATTACAGGTCAGAAAACCACCAAAAAGGGTAGAGCGAAAACTACAAATTTGTTCCTCAAATTTAAATCTCCCTCAGAGATTTGGCCCATAGTCTCCACTGCAAACAGAGAGGCAGTATGGTTATTCAGTACAGCATGTGGTGGACATACAGAGGGAACTTTTTCTTCTTTCATTATTCCACATGTTCCAGCTGTGCCTGGTGAGCAAAGAAGAAGAGAGTGTCCTGGTGCTTTTTTATACTAGTGTAACAGGAATTTCAGCAGAGGTAGCTTTTGAAGTTGTGGGAGACCTGTCTTTTTAAGCAAAGGGGAGGGATCCTTCTCCGGGGTTAGTTTCAGTTACATCCCCAAGGGTAAATCAAAGGTTTATCTAATGCAGCTGTTGGCTTTGAAAAGAGCATGGGTTTCTGGAAAATAAGAACAGGCAAAGAAGGGATCTGTTGTGAGCTAAGAATTCATAATGTAGGTACAGTCAGCTTTTACATCTCATAACAGCTTTATTTGTTTTATTTATTGCTTGTGAAAGATGCTCTCTTGGCAGGCCCCAAACCCTTTTTGGCAGAAGAGAAGCTGAATAGGCAATGGCTGTAGTGGTGGATGGATGCATGCAAACCTGATAGTGAATCTGCAATAAAGGGGAGATATAATTTTTGCCTGTGGTCAAATCCTGCCTACTCAGTAAGAAGATAATAAATATATGAGAATGATTTCACTTGGAGAATTGCTGGAATCTGACGAAAACGCTCTTTGTTTTTGAGAAATATTCCTGTGCTGTGGGTAATGGTAGGGCATTGGTGATAACCAACGTTCATATGAGAGCCTGAAAAATCAGATCAATCTTCCTTAGCTCTAAGAGACAGAGTTATCTGATGGGAAATGGAGGCGGGGGAGGAAGAGGCAAGTGTGCTGATTTCATTTGCTGCTTGGCCTGCTTTAAAGCCTATTTTCTGCAGCTGTTGGAGATGGATATTATTTAGGATAGGATAATAGTAGGCTTTTTTTTTAAAAAAGAAAAGAAATCCCTATCCAGGGGTGGGATTCTACCGGTTCACACCCATTCTCTAAACTGGTTGTTAACATTCTAAGCAGTTTGGAGAACCAGTTGTTAGAAGAAATTACTGGCCTAATCCTGTAAGGAAGGCAGGAAGGAAACATTCTGGTGTTGCTTACAGAAACTGTCTCTTCGTTAACCCTTATTACATTCTTGGCAGGACGAGACTTCCTGTCTCAGGAATGTCTCTGGAGTTTTTTTCCCCCCCTTTGCTGGTACTTTGCTTGTGTGGAGTGACCATTTAAAGTTACAGTGGCACTGAAAAAAGTGACTTATGACCACTTTTCACACTTACGACTGTTGCAGCATCCCCACAGTCATGAGAGGCCAGGCGAGGAAATGCATGCCTCGATGTGAGTGATATTGAGTTGGCCACGCCTGGCCAATAACATGACCACCAAGCCATGCCCACCCAGTCACATGACCACCAAGCCACACCCACTAACTAAACCTTGCCCACAGAACCGGTTGTTAAAAATTTGAATCCCACCCCTGTCCCTACCATTATATTCTTGTTGAAACTTTCCTTCCTTCCTTCCCTTCCTCCCTCCCTCCCTTCCTCCTTCCTTCCTTCCTTCCTTCCTTCGTTCCTTCCTGTTATAAAATGAAATTCAGTACAAAAGTCCAGAGAGAGCAAGATAGCTTATTGGTCTGTATAGCATCTTGTTTTATTGAAGATGTTATTTTTGGAATTGGCAGTTTGGGGAGTATAGTTGTAGAAATCAGAACTGGTTATGGAATATGGTAGGACACTAAAATAATAGTTCTGAGAGAAATGTAGTTCTAAGCATGTCTGGAGGGCAGCAAGTTCAGGATGTCTGAATTATTTGGTTCTGCAGTGGTTGCATATAGACATACCTTCTAACAGATGTAACATTATTATATGAGGAATTTTTCCCATATCTACCTTCTTTATGAATAGCAATATTTCAGGTTGATTTATAGTAATGTGGTTCTAAGCATGTCTGGAGGGCAGCAACTTTAGGCCAGTCTCTCTCAACTCAAACTGACAGGTTCTTCTTGGAGGTGGGGGTAGGAGGAAGAAGGAATATTTGCTTGCTGCCTTGATTTACATATACAGTAATAAAGGCAAGATAATATTGTTAAAAATCTAGAGAAAAATTGAGCAATGAAGGAAAAAGTTGGTGATTATTATGCTCTTTACTGTTGGAAACATAGTGTAGTCCAGGGCTGTCAAACTCACGGGCTGTGGGCCAGATGCATCACATGCTAGCCTCGCCCATGCCCAGTTTAGAGAAGGGGGGGAAGCTGTGATAAGTCACATGATGCCGCCATGACGATGCGAGTTTGATCCCACTGGTGTAGTTTTTCTGAGGGATATATGGAGACTCAGTAGTGCCTTAAATTAGGAATCAAAGCAATTTGCACATTGAATCAGGATAAGATACAATCCTAATTCTGTGCATGTATATAGTCACATAACAGGTTCTGTTTTTAAGCCTATCTTTGTATGTTTGTACAAAATCTTCCATCCAGAGGTCGTATTCAGCAGGTTCTGACCAGTTCTGGAGAACTGCTAGCTGAAATTTTGAGTAGTTCGGAGAACCAGCAAATACCACCTCTGAGTGGAGATTTTACAGTATCCTTCCCCTGCCACGCCCACCAAGCCACTCCCACAGAACTGTAGTAAAAAAATTTGAATCCCACCTCTGCTTCCATCTGTCTGTCTGAACAAATTTAGAGCAGAAGCTATTCTGGGGCTGCTTCTTGAAGTTGAATTTCCAGCTCTTTTAATGCTGAAGTCCTTTTATCTTTAACAGATGCACTGTTTGCATGCAGTAATACTTGTCATATCACATCTTCCTGGCATCTGTCCAACTACAGTATGGCTTTTTAAAAACATTCAAGATTAGGATAAGTCAGATTGTTCTGTCAGTTTGTAAATCAGAGGTTACAAATTAGATTGCCATTGGATTTATATTGCACTTTTCATTTACTGTAGGAGTTCCAGGTGCCATACATAGGACCTCCTCCTATTTTTACTTCCAACAACAACATGAGATTTAGGTTGGGCTAAAAGAGAGAAACCAGCCCCAAAAATCATGAGTTTTGGTGGAGAGAACCAATGAATATGGTTAGATTGAATTAAAACCAGGCTTCTCTAGTTCCTAGTCCAACAGTTTACATCCCATTCATGAAGGCGGTATTTTTACTTCTAAATTATTTAGCTTAATTTCATAGCTGAGAAGAGAATGCTAAGAGATCTTTTTATAAGTGCTACAACATGAAATATAACTAACATACTTATTCAGTGCTGATAATTAGTAAACTCAGACTGTTTTTGAATTGTTCATCAAATATCTGATATATTTTTAGAACAACCACTTGACTCTATGTCCCAAGCAACAGAAATACAATAAAATTTTAAGTATTTTACATAATTTTGATGCTGTTGCACATGATCTGGCAGCCTAATTGTTGCATTAATGATATATTTGAGCATAGAACTGGTTATCAAATAATGTACTGATATTCATACTTCTCTAGATGTGCGATTAGCAGTCATTATAGAATGTAATGGATATAGGTTCTTATATGAGCCATGGTGGTGCTGTGGTTAGAGTGCCTGACTGCCAGCTGCCTGCAATTTGGTAGTTCAAATCTCAGCAGGCTCAAGGTTGACTCAACCTTCCATTCTTCCGAGGTGGGTAAAATGAGGACCCAGATTGTTGGGAGCAATATGCTGGCTCTGTAAACTGCTTAGAGAGGGCTGTAAAGCACTGTAAAGTGGTATATAAGTCTAAGTGCTATTGTTATTCTTTGAATTTTTACACTAGTGTTTGCAGATTTAACTATGGAGTGATAAATAGAATGGGCAAGCTAGAAAATTGCATATAACCTAAGAAGAAAACCCTTTATGTCCATAAGCCACCTATCACTGCTTAACATGAGAGACCCAGTTTAATGGACATCTTCCATTATAGTTATTAATGGCAAAATCCAGATAAAGGAGCAAAGCCATCATTTTAAATGTCAATGTAAGAAGATCCCTTTAAAAACAAAGGACTCTGATTTTTGCTTTAGACAGGTCACCTTTTCTCCTGACAGAGGCTTTGTTCCTTTAACTACAGCATGACAGATTAACATTCAAATAGTTTAGCCTTATGTAAGTATACCTGTTGAATTTCTCCAGACTCTGTATCCACCACCACTAACAATCAGAATCAGCTTCAGAATCATATGAAATACTTGAACTGGTGTGGGTTTTCTTGGTTTGGTTGCTTGCTTTTGGTCTCTCGAGTCCAACAGACTATTGAATTTCTGTTTATGTGATTTGGATACAGGATACAGAATGGATATTTTAGCATCAGCCCACCAAAATGGCCCAGACCATCAAGAAAATCCCTCTGAAAATCAAGGCCTTGCTTTTGTAGAAGACATCTCAGCCTCCCCCCACCCCTTTGCATGATCATCAGTCGATTGTAGTCTGTTCCCTTACCAATAACTAAGTCTTGAATATTAATCATCAAATTTTGCCCATTTTTGCACTTTAGCAATCTAATATCTTCCACTCCTATTTTGGTCTGCAACTCCCTACAATATTTTTGTATTGACTGATATAAAAGTCAGAAAAAACATCTGGAGGACATATCAACACCTCCATTATAGACAGAAGAAAAGCAATGACACATCCCTTCTGTTTTGTACAACACAGAGAACAATTGTCAGTCAAGTAAAGCTATCATCTTGAAATTTTGAGAACATGTATAAAGCAGATGAAGAAAGTACCCTATGAGTTAAGGCTAGAGTCAGCCAATTCTGATTCACCCTATTTCTTCTAGCACATTACATAACTAATATGGTTTAAAGAGGTAATGTCAAGGTTGAAGATTTCGCTGCATTTCCCTAAACTGCTGGTTGATAGATTGAAAGCAATTTTTCTATTTTTTTAATCCCATGTCCTGGTATCTTTCTTGGTTTTGTTCTGCTACCAATAACACAGACGTTGGTACATCCTGGATAATCTAAACTGATGTGTTTGTCTGGCAATCGGTACTTAGCCAATAAAATAGCTGTCCCTCACCTTATGCCCCATGGAACTTCCCCTTTGCTGCCAGATTTTTTTGTAAAGGATTGGATAGAATATTACATTTCTCTTCAATATAATGCTACATGAAATATAGTGGAACCTTAATTTAACAGACCCCTACTGAGTTGGCTTTGGATGCAGTGGACCTTATAAACTAGGGGTGTCAAACTTGCAGCCCCTGGGCTGGATGTGTTATTTGTGGATAACAGTATTACATTACATTATTAGTATTATTACAAGCATCTCTCCATTTTGGCAAAACCAAAAGTGACAATGAAGAACTTCTGAAGGATCCCTTTAAACTACGTGAATGGCCAAATATAACTTAAAATAACTTAACTCAATTGTAAATTGTAAATTGATCAATTGTCAGGCAAAAGTAACCCTCAAACCTTTATGTGCACACACAATGGAATCCAAACTTAATGTAACCAGGATAAAGATACTGGAATCATACACTGGAGATATTGATTCAGTGTGTGTGGCACTTACAAAAAAGACAAATTCCATTATTTGAAAATAAAATACTAATATTCTAATTCTACACATCTACAGTACCTCTTCATCAGAGTATTGTGTACAATTCTGGTTATTATAGTTGAAGAATAAAATAGAGCTGAAAAAAGTGCAGAACAAGACAACTAGGAGGACATTTATCTTCCCTTTCAATAAAGGCTGTATATTTGGGACTCTTTAGCTTGTGGGTGGGGAGGAACAACTGAAATCCTTCCGCCACGAGTTAAAAACCTGGCTGTTTTTACAATCTGGGCTATGCTGACTCCTTGGGTTTTCTTGATTTTAACCTTTGGGGGTTTTAATGTTAATTCGGCTTAGTTTGTTTAATATGGTTTTTAGGTAATTTATTGTTGTATTTTCTTTTAATCTGTGAGCCGCCCCGAGTCCTTTGGGAGAGGGGGCGGCATATAAGTCGAATTAATAAATAAATAAATAATAAATAAATCATGTATGGCCTGGTTAGGCTGATTGGCCTGAGAATTTCATGACTGAACTGGAATTTTAATTTTAATCTCACTTTATATTTTCTGCTATACTATTTCATACATTGTGCTAAGCTATTATTTCTTTACCCCCAATTAATTGAATAAACCAGAAGTAGTTTTGAGTTCAACTAAATTATATGTCATGATTTATAAACCACAGTGGCATTAAATCACAGAACACAATAAGCTACAAACTAACCAAACAACCATATATGCCCTTATAGCAATAGGCAAGTTCAACCAATGAATCTTAGCATTAAAAATATCCAGATTACAAGCTGCAAGTTAAACAAATGTTATTGCACCAGAAACTTTACTTTGAAAACAGATCAGACTTTATACCCATCTGCATTGGGTAGGTTCAATATTTAAACCTTGTGAAAGATTTGAAAAGCACTGGAGAAATGTGGAATACTGTAATTTTGTTTCAGGTAAAAAAACCAATTACAACTGTTTTGATGCGTCTTGCTTTGAGGGGCCATTTTAGGTAACAGAGCTGGGATTAAGGGAAAAGTAATAAGACATGATCTAACCTGTATTCCATAAATCTGGAGCAGTGGTAGAAAGTTGAGTTCCCTCATGATGTTAAACCATGGTAGAAAACAATGATGGAACCAATGGTGGCTTATTAAGTAAACTATGATTAAAATAAATAATACTTTAATAAGAAATGGATCTGTGTGATCAATGCTGAAATACCTGGATGCATGGGGGCAGGGAGAACCATCTGATATTTTATTTCAGGCATTCAGTTTAATCTATGATATAAGTGGATAATTTGTGGCCCTGACTTCCCCTATCTACTATAGCTGATTTCCTACCATTCTGAGGCAGAAAACATACAAACACCAGCATAAGTCTGAAATAGGCTTAAGAAAGCGTTTAAAAAGACACCTAGGGGAAAATGGCAGTTCTCCCAACTGTGTATAATTACCTGGCCTTTAAAAGGTTGCTGATCTGTGCAAGTATAATGAATTTCTAGCTCTGCATTTACAAAAGTGCAGCTATCACAATAACTCAAAAAATGTCAACATATTCAAATATAAGCCTGCAAAAGATTAGTCTTTGATTATGTATGGTAAGCAATCTAATTGCGCTAAATAGAACTTCTCACAGGCATACAATTAAACAAACTAGTAAGCCAATACATATGTTAAATTTATATATTCATTATATAGTATAGCAGAAAAACTGGGAGATAGGTATCTAGTTCTTGAGATATTTCTAGAAGCTCTTGTTCTGTATCTTTTAGGACTTTTTAAAAATGGTTTTGGAATTTGCTGTTGGTTTTTGGTCCCTTGGGTAAACACAAGGGCAGGCAAATTTACAAAACAGGTTTGCATGCCAACGTGACTATGCATTTACCTGATAGAAAAAACTTTTAATTAGCATGATTGCAAATAAATTGATTATGCATGATTGAAGCTTCTGTATAAATATCATGCATTTTAAAAGATGTGTAAGTTATTTAGCCATTAATCCTTTTGTCTGTTAGATTTCTGGTTTTGCATTGCCACTATCCTATGCTATGAAACACAGGTGGCTTTCCGGGACTGGCTATAATATACATGCATAACAAATCCATAACTGACATTTATCTGTTAAAAACTTTCTTTTATTGTTGCAAACCAAGTCCATTTCACCTGTTCCTTTGGTTTGTTTGCTTAGTCCATGATGTAATGGTTGTTTAAACTGTCTGAATGTTAAAATAAATACAAATATACCTTGTATTTATGTATTAAAATATTTCACTGGATATTTCTCTTATTTTGTTTTATAGTAAAAATAGCATGCACTGCCTTGGGGATGAATTCAGATTTTATTATGAACTAAATACTGTTACGAAGATGCAACCAGTCTTTGTTTTTTGTTGTGGTAGGTTGGGTTGTTGCTGGTGATATGCATATGTGTGTGTGGGAGTTTGGCAACAGATTACCAAAAATTAAATTTTCACAAAAGGTATATTTTTTTAACATTTAAAGATATAAACATCTTTAACCTGCTCTCCTTTGCATTTGTAGAGCTTCCTTTGCTAAACTAGTCTTCTGCAAATGAAAGGCATATCAGGTTCTATAATTCCATTTAGTAAAAGGTTGCAGTTTGCTATCTTACAAAAGCACCATATTGTGAAAGAATTAAGTGGAAATCAGAGATTCTGAACTGCATAGTGTATGTATAACTAGATCAGTCACAGAAGAGGCAAAAGAACCAACATTAGCATTGAGACACCCGCCCCATGCCTTTTTCTAAATCTGAATTCCCTTTACAATATCCTAGAAATTGTGTAATATCCTAGAAAAAGCTTATGGCAATTGTGAGCTAATCCAATTTATAGAAGAGGCTTTGGTTGTTAAATAAATGGTTAAACTAAAGATCATTTATTTCAGCAGGTTCAGAGTTCATAGTTGAATCAAGCTGCAAGTCTTATTCAACAAATGATGCTTGAATTGGTCCAATATAAGCCATGTCTGCAGTAAATTCATGCAGCATGAAATGATATAAGTGTGATAGGTAGTTCCTTCGTGATTAGGAAATATCTAAAGTCATAAATTATTATACTTAATATGATCTGAAAAATCATGTGATGTAGTGTATGTTGCACTACAAAGCATCCTTCATATATAGACTATCTCAAAGTACAATAGATAGAATAAATCAGGGATCAGAAAGGAAAGACAATTAAATTTTGAAGGACACATTTTGAGAGATGGAGCAGCTTGAAAAGATTAATATGCAGAACATGCCAAACAGATCTGCAGGCAGACAAAGAAAAGCCTTTCCTTGTTCTTTTTTAGAGTAAGAGGCTGAAGAAAAACCTAAATGCTTTGAGTTCTGGGACCAGAGAAGTGGAACCATCTGCACAGTCTTGAATTCCCTAGCTTGAATTCCCTAGCTGGCTTTGCTACATTACAAGTTCTATCATTCTCAGCCAATGTAGCCTTTGGTTGTGTTTCATGGGATCATGTCTTATAGTGCAAGTTCATCATATCTGCACAGCATTGGAAAAGAAGGTTGTAATTGTCTTCTGTAATCACTGGTTTGCTGGAATCTATTTTTGTAAGTATCAAGTGCTATGCAAGACATATTAGAGATGAATTGGCATTGTTCCATTTCCAGAACAGGAGTCAGCATGGCAATAAGGGGAAGTTGAGTTCTCAGAATCCATGAGCTGGGCAATTTACTGTTCTCCAGAAATCTTGGACATCAGTCCCCATCAGCACAGGCAAGAATGACCAATGAAAAGAGTTTCAGAGCTTTCTTAGCAAAATTCCTGAAGGCACCAAGTTGCATATCTTGGTATACACATAGAGTTGACAGATTAGATGACTAACATTGGACAGAAGGATTGTCCTTTTTTGTAATTGATTGAAAAGATTAGATGCTCCTCGGGCATCTTCCTAAGAAAGCATACCACACATTTGCTCACCATGAATTTTCCAATAGTAAAGGCAAGCACACTAGCTTCAAACACCACTTTAGGATGGGTACTAGAAAATTCAAGACATAGAATAGTGAATTGCACAGATCTTTCTTGGGAGCTTCTGCCTTCTAGGTTGATGAAATGGGAATTTGGATCCCAAATGAATATTGTGAATAGATAGACTGTGGGTGTTGATATTTATAGTCTCTATTGAGGGGACAGTGGAAAAGCACATGTTACTTATATAGGTTGGCATCTTCTACAACTGTCTCATGCTGACACCAGACCTTCAGACTTGCATAAATATTGGTTTGCACATCCAAATTCTCCATGTATTGGGGGGGTGGGGCAGAATCTGGAGCTCAGTGCTTACCTGAGGTTGTTTCTTTTGGAATAAGTTTACTCAAAGCCTTTGGTGCTTATTTTTATTTACAGATATAAACATGAGCATAGATAGAGGTATACAACTAAACAATCCAACAAATTCTCCCAAATATTTCACAGCTCCAGCTCTCTGTCTCTGCATGTCTCAATTATAGGCTATTTGTTTTTACAGGCTACTTCCTGAAGAGGCTTTTATCATGAGATGTCCTGTCTCAGATGTGAAATTTTAGAGTGTAGAACATTCCAATTTCTTGATAGCTGCTTAATTATAGTTGGATAAATTAGGTTGCACTGCAATCCGTTCACATATTGATACAAGAGGGTACAGGCTTCCTAAAGGAGAGTTTAAGAGTTTGCATATATTCTTACTAACAAAAACTGAAGTGATTACATAAAGGAAATGCCAGCTTCTCTTGCATTTGACTTCCTTGCTCTGCTAGAACTGCAACAACATTCCAAACAAATAAAAAGCTTATGAGTTAACAAAAGCCAAAGACTTTTATTAGCAGCACCATTATAAACACAATAGCACTCTGAATACCACACTTGGCATCCTGTGAAGTGAAAAAGCTCCCCAATGCCTTATAATTGGGGAAACACAGGTTGCACCCCATGTCTCAAAGACTCTTAAAGTTACAGTGAGATTTGCTGTTGCCAGTCTAGTCAAAGCAATCCGCCTCTCTTGCAATATAATCAGCTAACAAATTCAAGCAATGGTGATGATATTTAAGAACAGCTGTTACAGAGTTGTCCATAACACTGGAAATAAAAGTGATTGAAAATGCTATTTTATCCTCTTTCTCAAGCTAACCTATATAGTTTAAAATTGCTCTGAGTGGGAAACTTGTTTTTGCAAGTGTTTTTAAATTATTATTTTTGATAGCATAATGCACAAAAAAGTTTGCTGAAATTTCACTCTCTGCAGGCTGATTGTACTTTGATTATTTATTTAAGTCATATGTATGCAGAAGTCATCACTACTACGATGAAGTCATGACTTTTGGGGTCAGAAGTTTAGGACCCACTTAGAGTCTAAATTTATCCAGTTCATGAAAAAAAACCTTATCTTCCATCAACCCTTTGCCCCCTTAAGTAAGTTTTATGCAATTTTCTGTATCACTGGAAGTGTTGCTATGAAAGACAGTGATGAAGGTATGTGGGATATAAGCTTTTATTTTACAAAGGTCATCTCATATGGATTTATATGAGACTAGGGATATCTGTTACCACATATTTTTCAGATATTTTATTGCACTTCACGAGTATATTTTGTACACACAAATTCAAGCCAATATTTCTTTGCTCTTATATTGTGATTTTCATATATCAAGAACTTGCAACATTACTACAGTATTATAATTTCAACATGCAGAATTTCTTTAACCCTTCTTCTGTGTTTGGGGAGGGGTGTTGCTATGGCACTTTTGAAGCGAGGTATGTTATTTTGTCCTGTCCAAGTTCTTTCAATTTCTTTCATATCAATTCGAATACTGCACAATTTAATTTTCATCTCACACATCATGTACCTGTTATTTTTCAAGGGACACCTGTCAATATGCGTAGAAGGATCTGCATTAGAGGGACAGTTTCCTGGGGTAATTAGGAAACAGCTGTGAAGGAAAAATATCCCTCCCTTCTTTACCATTCAAATGCCCAGGCAATGGAATCAGCATGTTTTCCTATTACTTGCTGCCCAATCATTTGCAAAGGACCAATCATGGATATGCATATGTTCTCTTCCCTACTCATGTTCAGTCCAGCTCCCTGTATAAGGAATACGTATGCATGCATTAGGATAACATTGATAGAAATACTATTTCGAAGACATACTATTTTGAGTATACACGATCAAAAGATGGATCGTGGTAATTTACTGAAGGATAGGGAGGGAGAATGGCCCTTGCTATTTTTTCAAATACCTGAGGGATTATGGAAAGAGGATGGAGAAGTCTGTAGACTACAGCAGTCTCTTCTGGACAACCATCATATAAGTCTTCTCTGAGATTTACCTAAAGATCTAGAAGGAACAGAGAACATTGTGAATCTCCAGATCATTTATACTATATAAGCAGTCTGTCCCCAAAAAGTTTCATCAGGGGCTGATTAACTCTTAAAGAAGTTTGTTTTTTAAAAAAGTTTCCTATACTTTTAGCCTCAGAGCTAGTTTTGCAAAATGGCTTCATGAACTTCTTTTTAAAAAGTGGGTTTTTGTATTGCTTGCCCATTGTAATTATGCAGAAACCTTGTTTCTTATTTTTTTTCTGCCTTCTTATTATATTTTATTAAGTCTGTTACTGCAGCTGTTTTTTAAAAAACTATATTGGGTGGTTTTAACTAACATTTATTTTAGTATTATTGTTTTTTAGTGTTTTTGATTGCTGTCTTGGACTATATGAAGAAAGACAGGCTATCTTTTTCAGACAAGAAGAAACACACTGGCCAAAATGCATTTCTATACTTGTTAATTCATTTAGGCTATCCAAATGCTAAAACTGCCAATTTTACTGGATTTGGTCTAAATTGTGGTTGTAACTTGAGGACTACCTGTAGGTACACACTTATCACTCTGAAAATATTTTCCTGTGCCATAGCAATATTTATTTAAACTGTTCAAACTCTATATTAAAAGAGTCTTCCTTATGGAATACAAGGGTTCATTTATTACAATTTTATTTATTCTACAATTATGAAAACCTGAGCAGTATATGAGCTTTCCCAGGCAAACATCTTCTCACCTCTGTACAGGCCAGGTCTTATGTGGTGTTTAGTTTCAGTGATGGTATTAATTCAGTATTGTGTCTTCTAACCCAAGAGGCTCAATTTAGGGGCAAGTCTGGGCACTTCTATAATTTCTAGACCTAGACTGAAAACAGTCTTTCCCCCAACCTTGAATTCTGAGGAGATTTCCCAGTAGCTTTGAAACTGAAAGCAATAGAAGACTAGGTCTCCTAAATTTCTTAAAACCCCAGCTGCCTGCAGTTTCATTTCATGATAGGATATTCCAACCAGTACCACTTACCGTATTCTGTCCAAGATCCTGATAACTGTTTGTCCATTTGAATGCTGACCTGTTTAGATTCCATGCGATTATTAATCATCTGTGAGTACTTGAAACAATAGGGATTCTTATTCCATGTTACTAGAGGTGGTATTCAGCAGGTTCTGACCAGTTCTGGAGAAGCGATAGCGGAAATTTTGAGTAGTTCAGAGAACCGGTAGCAGAAATTTTGAGTAGTTTGGAATACTACCTCTGACTGGCCCCGCCCCCATCTATTCTCTGTGTTAAATGAGCATGGATGAGGAAGGAGCAGGACTCCGGAGTGCGAAGAAACTCTTTATTTTAAAGCCGGAATCAAAAAGTAAACAAACGGCACCGGCTTTTATAGCCGGTGCTGTCCAACACTTCAGCCACTGACGGGATTCAAATCTTCCCGCCAGTGGCTGAACCAATGAGTGGAGTCTGACATCAGACTCTACTTTGCATATCACGTAACACATGTAAATACAGCATCATGCATATTTAACACTCTGCCTCCCGAGTCCCAGCTGATCAGCTGGGTCTTTTTTTGTTGTCCTGCACAGGAGAATGGAGCTGGAAAGCAGGTTGGTGGGGTGGGGAGAGAATAGGAATTTTACAGTATCCTTCCCCTGCCATGTCCATCAAGCCATGCCCATCAAGCCATGCCCACCAAGCCACGCCTACATAACTGGTAGTAAAAATTTTGAATCCCACCACTGCATGTTACTAGTAGTACTAGTTACTTCATGTTAACTAGGAGCCTTATGTAGACATTATTTTTCTTTTCCATCTCAAGACTGATGGAAAAAGCAGTGTTTAGATATCTATAAGGGCTGAAACTGGCAAGGCAGAAAGCTATGATTCTCAGCCTAGGAAGACTATGTAAATATGGAATAGATATTCCCAAAATTCAAGGAAGACAAAAGAATGTCCAAAAATCTGATGCCTCGAAAAGGTAGAAGGAAGAGGCTTAGGATTTAAACCTAATGTCTGGCCTATATGTAAAACTTACATCTTATGTTCTGTAGTACACAGTGTAACTTATTTCTTGGCAAAAAACCACTTATTTATCCATTGGGACCTTGACACGTCTGCTCTTTGCTAGCTACAGAATATGAAGTACAATTTCTGGAGAACTAAGATTTATTGTCATCCTTTGGAAAGAAGTCTGATGCTGTTCTAAAATGGTTTTGCATCTGATAATTGCATTATTTTCTTTCAATAATGGTTTTATCATTCAACTATTGTGATTAACGCATGCCGTAAAAAAAAGGCCCTGATGCTACTATCCTCAGGTAATTAAAAATGGGGAAGGACAAACAAAAAGCGTAGAACAGACCAATTTCATCCTGAATATTAATTTCTACACAGGTATATTCATCTACAAGGCATTCATCTGTATTAAAGAGGTAGCAATAATAGAGTTATATAAGCCATGAAATGAAATTACATATAAATAGGTTCTTAGCCAAGGCTGCATGGAGGAGAGGATAATTATTTGGAAACTCCCAACTGCTGAGGGTTTTATTTTCTTGCTTTTTTGTATGGGCCTTCTCCTTTGAAATTTCCTAGAGAAAATATTGTGACAGTTGTCTATGAAAAAAAGAGAAAAATATCTACTCTTAGTAGTAAATTCTCAAATGCAATTATATATCTGCCCACCTTAAAGAGGAAAATAATCATGTTTCCTAAAGAGTAGCTTATTTTATATGAGGTGCAGGTTTAAAAAAAGTGCTTTTGTGTGTTCATAGCTATGCCCTGGTGAAACAAAGGGCATGATTTAACTTAACCTTTGTCAAGCAAAGTCAATGGGGAACCCAGGTTCACTTAACAACCATATTACTAACTTAACAACTACAGAGATTCACTTAACTGTGGCAAATAGCCAAAACTCACTTAAGAAATGTCTTACTTAGCATCTGAAATTTTGTGCTCAATTGTGGTCGTAAATCAAGGACTACCTGTTCTATTTTAGTGATTGTGTGTCCTACAGTTTGTACAAGTTGAGATTTTCAGCATAATAATACTTGGCATTTATACAGTGTGTTTTCTAAGAACTCCAGCTGCATTATCATATACATTACCTCAGAAATCCTTGGAACAAACCCATAAGGCAGGATTATCTCCATAACACAAATGGAGTAGCTGAGTTTGATAGCAGTTTGTCTGGAAGCCAGTTATAGCTTGTGTGGGATATCTGTGATTTGATTTCACTTCCTTTTTATTTTTACTTATCTAGCCACAGCTGTGGACAATGCAAAATTGATCAGAGCTATAACACTTGGGAAAGATGCATTTGAAACAAGTTAAGCAGGTTAGTATTAGTATAGTATTTTGGTTAGTATTTGGATAGGAAACTACCAGAAACTATCAGGATAGTAAATTAGACTAAGAAGTCAAAAATATTCTTGCAAAAGCAATAGCAAAACATTTGCCAATTAAATTGTATGAATGCTGTATGTCCAATGGACACCGTCCATGACATTGTCAAGTTGAGCTCAGTTCAAACAGACTTTACTATTTCCTTTATCTAACCAAATTCTGTCTCCCTAGAGAAATTATAAGAGGTATAGAGGAAATATAGGTCTCAATCTCTCTTAACAAGAGAATATATAGGTATCAGTCATCAGTAGACACAAAGAGATAAATCATATTTATACACCACCCAAAAGAGGCAAAGCTAAGAAGAAAACAAAAAGACGAGAACATATCCTCTGCAACAACCAGCATCCAGATAAACAGGGATTAACACCAAAATAGCAGAAAAGCAGAAAACAATACCCTAATCAAGGAACTAATAAAGAGAAAAGAACACCCCCAAATTGCCAAGGCAAGCTATTATATTTAAACAGAGAGCAAAACTCCACACTCACTATCACTGATGATACTTAGTCTGGTAATGAAACATCTGCAAGTAAATGACCATGTTTAACACCAAGGACTCCGCAGTTCAACCCTGAGCTCCATGTATTCTGTCCTATTGAAATATAGATAGTTTTGTTCCCCAAGATTTCAAGGAAGAGAGATTTAGATAAGCAAAATTGTAGAGCAGAAAAAAAAATCCCAAACTCTTCCTATATTAATAAACCAAATCTTGAACTACAGGTGCTCTAACTTGAAAATGAAATATGAGATCCATCAATAACTTTTCTACACAGCCTGTACTTGGGTCCCAAGACCAGTGTGAAATATCAACATTCAAAATCAAAAATGGGATTTCCAGCTCATAATAAGTTATAACAGCCTTCAAAGATGAGAGCTGCTTTCTATTACAGAATCTGGTTCCCAAAAATGGGAAGCTGTAAACAAAGAAATAAAGAAACACACAGAATTCGTGTCTCTGTGCTTTCAGGATTACTGACCTTCCAAAACTTAGTAAAGAACTAAGTAGAGATATATGACTGAAATTTCAAATTCAAATACTTCAGTATTTAAGAATTCAGGAACTGGGAACTAAATGGCCACAAAGATATCAATTCAGAGAAGTAAAGTTGAAGGAAGGGTACTTAACAAGAAACTGTGTTTGAAGAAAAAAAAGTATGCAGTTTAATAATAAATAAATAGTCCTTGATTATCCTGTCATGGCCTTTAATGAGCATGCCATGCATTTCTATTTTGAAGAAAAGCCACCTTAAATGCCTTGATATCAACAAGAAAAAAATGCCATACTTGGGAGTGTTTGCAGAGAAACCACTCCAATTGGTACAGTTTGCCAATCATGTTCTAACCTGTCCACAATTCATCTACAACTCCCTGCTTTATATTTATCACCTTCCTTTCTAGTATTGTTAGCGTTAATTCCCATTGCATGACAGAGATGTGCTTAGTGTGTCACTATATAAGATATCACATTGTCTGTTATGCATTGCTGATAAGGCACTTGACATACAGCATTAGAAGCGTGAGCTCATCTTATGGTTACTGTATCTTCAGTTCTCATTTATTCAGTTATTACCTGGATGTAGTTTGCATAATATGTAAAGCAGATTATTCTTTTAGAAAGGCAGACTTGTGGCAATGGCATTAAAGTGAACCAATTGTGAATGAAACATTCATGTAAGGGCCACTAAAATATTATCTGGAACTGATTGTATCTGTTATGTTTGCATGAAGAGACAGACGCGGAGTGCTTCAAGCTCTTTGTTTATTAGTGACTACAGCTCAGAACGGACCCACTTTGGCTGGGCTGCGGCTGCTACTTATAGCCAGCAGCCGCAGTTGCCAGCCAATCAGAGTGCAGCGTTTTCCCGCACTTTTTAAACCAATCATTTCTTACATTTTACAAGAACAGTTCAAACTAAACCAATGACTTCAAACCTGCATACATAACACCCCTCCCCACTAGGTTCAGTCCATACTCAAACCCCAGCCTATCTAATGTATTCTTTTAAATAGGTGGGGCTCTTACGTGTCTGAGACCTATGTGGTTCAGATGTTTTAAGGTTCTCACCTTGTGAGGGAGGAAATGTGTCTGCTGACATTTCCTTACTACCGTGTTTCCCTGAAAATAAGACCTACCCCGAAAGTAAGACCTAGCACTATTTTCTAAACCTGCCCTAATATAAGACCTACCCCGAAAATAAGACCTAGTGTAAATCTCCAGTTCCAGGAAGACTTTTCAGGGAGCAACCGTGCACCCAAACACCCCTACACACTCACACCCACTATTTGGCACCATAAATATATAAGACCTACCCCGAAAATAAGACCTAGTGTGTTTTTGGGAGCCAAAAAAAATATAAGACAGTGTCTTATTTTCGGGGAAACATGGTAGGAGTAATGGTAGAACCTGTTTGGTTACTACAACCTGGTCTCTCCTCCCAATCCATCTCCAACCCAATGTCAGCACCAAAATCAGGTAACAATGTGCAATCTTCCATTTGTGAAAATGGTTGTTGGTATTGGGACAGGTTTTGGGATGGTTCCTGTCGTGTTAGCTCATTACACATGGGGTTGATTCTTGCTTGCTGATTACACTCATGATCCTCCCTTCCCCTAGAAGAGGCAGTAGGTATGGGAACCAGAGAGGAGCAAAGCGATGCTCCTGAGGCAATCTGGATCTTAACTGATCAATGTGCCTGCTCCAGAGGACACCATCCTCCGTTTGTACCCTGTAAGACCTGGGACCTGTGATTTGGGTTATCTCAGCGGGAATCCATAATGGTTCACCCATAAGGTTCTTAGCATAAACAGAATCACCCACAGTGAATGTGCGAATTTTGCTAGTGGAATCTAGTGGTGCGTTGGGTGCATAAGTGGGATGAAGGCGATCAAGGGGAGACCTGAGTTTCCTACCCATCAACAATTCAGCTGGGGTTAAATTAGTTGAGGGGTTGGGAGTGATATGCTGAACACTGAGAAGTTTTTCAACTCTCTCAGTGATATCCCCTGGACCCAATTGCTGAAGTTTTTCCTTGGTAAATCGCATCATACGCTCAGCCCGCCGTTAGTCAAGGATGCCCAGGGGCTGTCAGGGCATGTCTGATACCCTGTTGTGCTAGATATGATTCAAAAGGTTGGATGTAAATTGAGGGCCATTGTCAGAAACAAGCACATCAGGTAACCCGTGAGTTACAAAGCTTTTAAGCTGTTTGATGACAGCTTCAGTTGTGGTGGATGCCATAGGGATAACCTCTAGCCATTTGGAATATGCATCAACTATAATAAGGAAAGTGTGCCCTCTGGTAGGGCCAGCAAAATCAATGTGAATCCTGGACCATGGGCCCCTAGGACATTCCCATTCCTGTGGGGGCGAGGTGGGGCAGGCCTGACAGTTGGGACAAGATGCAACCCAGTTTTCAACCATTTTGTCAATACCTGGCCACCATACATAACTCCTGGCCAATCCCTTCATTCTGACAATTCCCGGATGAACCTCATGTAACATTTCCAAAACCACTTTTTGTAGTTTTGCAGGAATAACCACCCTGTTACCCCACAAAATACATCCTCTTAATACAGATAATTCAGTTTGCCTGGATTTAAAGGTTGGGCAAGTTGAGGTAGATCTTGAAGAGATCTTTCTTAATCCAGCCTATAACAGGAACCAATAAAGTGTCTTTGGCAGTCTCTCTGGCAATTTCAGCAGCATGTACTGGAAGCTTGGCAACAGTTTCTAGGAAAAAGGTGTGAGTCTCAGGAACAGGGTCCTCAATGTGTGAAGGAAGTGGGCAGCGACTCAAAGCATCTGCATGCCCAATGTCTTTACCAGGTCTGTGGATCAGTTTGTATGAATAAGCAGCAAGAAATTCAGTCCATCTCAGCATTCTTGGTGACAGGATCTGGGTGTTGGTTTGTCCCCTGCCACAATGCCTAAAAGAGGTTTGTGATCTGTGACAACAGTAAATGTTCTCCCATATAGATATTCATGGAATTTCTTGACAGCTGCTACAATTGCCAAGGCTTCCTTATCCAGTTGGCTGTAGTTCCTCTCTGCTTTAGTCAAGGTGCAAGAGTAAAATGCAATAGGAGCTTCCCTCCCGCTGGGAAGCATATGGCTCAATACCCCCACTCCAAAAGGGGAGGCATCACAAGTCAGAACAACAGGAAGATTCTCAGAGAACTGTATCAGCACAGCATCAGACGTGATTTGTCTCTTGATATTGTTAAATGCAGCTTGTTCCTTTTTCCCCAGACCCAAACAGATTTCTTGTCCAGCAACCTATGTAGGGTTCTGCAATGGTTGCCTTCTGAGGTAGAAACATATGATAAAGTTAATGAGTCCCAAAATGCTTGCAGATCTGTTTTGCATTTTGGCCTGGGGGCTTCTTTGATTGCCTGAACCTTTGCTTCTGTGGGGTGGATGCCATGTTTATCAATCATGTAACCCAAGAATTCCACTTTATCTGTTCTAAGTGTGCATTTTTCTTCTTTGACTTTTAACCCCGCTTTTTTGAATCTGGTTAAGACTTCCCTGAGTCTCTCGTGTACTTGAGTGTCATTTTCAGCAGAAATTAAAACGTCATCAAAATAGGGCACCACCCCTGGCAATCCTTGTAACATTCTTTCCATAAGGCTTTGGAAGATGCCTGGTGCCATGCTTACTCCAAACTGCAACCTTTTGCATTTGAAAGCACCTCTATGGGTTACAATGGTTTGGGCTTCAGCAGTGGCATCATCAACTGTTAATTGTTGATATGCCTGTGCCAGGTCCAACTTGGCAAAAACTGTGCCCCTCCAAGAATGATGCACTACTGGAACTGGATATGCTGTTGTAGCACATGGTTCAATGTCCCCTTGTAGTCTCCACAGATTCTCACTGACCCATCAGCCTTGACTGGTGTGACTATGGGTGTCTCCCACCTGGAGTGATCAGTGGGCTCTAAAACCCCTTGGGCTATTAGTTTATCTAATTGTGCATCAATTTTTCCTTTAAGGCAAATGGGACCCTTCTGGGTTTTAAACGGATTGGTTGTACCTTGGGATCTAGGTTAAAGGAGATAGGGGTCCCCAAGTACTTGCCTAATCCGTGCTGAAGACCTCTGGAAACTCAGACTTCAAGGCCTCTTCCCACTCAGTGTTGCTCACGTGATTGATGCCAGTCACCTCGATGCCCAGCGGGTTGAACCACTCAAGGCCCAGCAGACTTGGCCGGTCCTTGTCCACGATGGTCAGTGGTAGGCGTTTGGTGTGGCCCTTGAACTTCACGTTGAATTCTCTTGTTCCAACTACTGGAATCTTGTTCCCTTGGTAGTCTTTAAGAGTCAATGCTTGCTTCTTGAAGTGCTTCTTCTGGATGTTGGGAAGAAGACTGTGAATAGTGTCCCATGACACCATAGATAGGTATGAGCCTGAGTCCACTTCCATTTGGCAAGGCCTTCCTTCAATAAATACCTTGACATGCACTTTTCTACTTCTTAAGGGTGATGAATGACCAATGGTGACTGTTTGATGAGTTTCATTCTTCCCATTTGCTTCTGTGTTGCCCCATTTTCTCACAGAAATTGTTAGGCTTGAATTCTTTGTCTTTGCTTGTAGCAAACTTTCTTCTGTTGGGTGGAGTTCTGGATGATTTGCAGACTCTTGCTAGGTGTCCTCTTTTATCACAACGGAGGCAAATGGTGTCTAAAACTTGCATTCAGTGCGGGGTGGCTTCCCCACAACCTCTGCAGTAGAAATCTTGCCTCTTTCTTCCCAGGTCTTTCTTTTTCCGCTCCATTCTGAGTCTGTAAATTCCTTCCTCCACCTCACTGCAATCTGACTCAGAATCTAGTTCCTCACAATGAGTTGTTGTGGACTTTTCCACATCAGGATGGCTTGTGGCCTTGTTGATTTTCTTCATGGCCGCTGCTGAGGACTTAGTAGCTTCTGCTGAAGAGGCCTCTTCTATTGCTTCCTTCAGCGTGATCTTAGGTTTTAGCAATAACTTGCTCTGAAGCACCTTGTCTTTAAGGCCCAGAACAAATCGATCGCGCATGGCCTCTTCTAAATTGTTAAATTCGCATGCACCCCCAATGTCTCTTAAACTTGCCACAAAGTCGTTTACGTTTTCGCTTTCCCCTTGATCCCAACTAATGAGGCACGATACTTGTGGCGCGTAATGGGCTCTTAACAACTTTTCTAAATCAGATCATTCCATTACCTTCACGTCTGCAGCTCCTGCCAATGCCTTCGCCATCTTGAAAACTGTCGGACCGCAGTGCGTGAGAAAGACCGCCCTCTTCCGCTTCTCAGAAATGTTGGCAAGATCGTTTCCTTCCAGATACATTTGGAAACGATCTGCATACGACTCCCAGTCTTCTGCCGTCGGATCGAACGGGGCTGGGTGGGGTGTTCAGCACAGCCATCTCTCTCTTCTTCTGTTCCGCGTTACCTTTTTCTTCAGGGAGATCCCACCTTCGTCGCCAGTTTTATGTTTGCATGAAGAGACAGACGCGGAGTGCTACCTATAGCCAGCAGCCACAGTTGCCAGCCAATCAGAGTGCAGGGTTTTCCCGCACTTTTTAAACCAATCATTTCTTACATTTTACAAGAACAGTTCAAACTAAACCAATGACTTCAAACCTGCATACATAACAGTATCCATGCTGTAAATCTCACAAAGTAGCAGAAATCAGACTTTCCCACTTCGTTGGGGTTGTTCCCCAAAAGTTCCAAGGAAGTACTATACTCAGCAAAACCACATGGAAGAAATAAAGAAGTGTATGGGAGATAACTCTGATTGTGGCCTGCTGATGAGTCTGCAAATGAGGTTTGTGTAGCAAATCAAATGGTTTGGACTTTGGGGCAGTAGTGGGCAACCAGTAACCAGTAACCTTTGACTTAAATCAGGTACCCACAGTCAAAGTTCCCAGATAACATGTTCATACTACAGAAAAAAAGAAGACCCTAGAAAGAAATCCTATGAGGAATTTAAACCTTTTAAGAGTTCTACTTTTGAATATGAAATGTTGCTTATTTGGAACTCAGAAAAAAGCAGTGTAATGTTGGTGGGAATCAATAAAATTTTAAAGATTTATAGTTGTGAGTTTTAAATATCACCCCCAAATTCTTAATTGTTAGAACATTGCATGCATTTCAATACATGCACTAAAACACGTCAATTGCTTATGCAAAATCTGGAAGTGCTATAATAGAAAAACACTGATATTTTAATACTTGGAATTTTTTGCCTCTTTCTTAGGCCTGAGATAAAGTAACTGACCCAAGGTCACTGACTTTGTGACCAAGATGCGACTAGAACTCACAGTCTCCCAGTTTCTATCATAATGCCTCAACCACTACACCAAACTTGCAGTCTCTCACATTTGGATATTGTCAAAGTTTGCCTCACATAAAGTCCATACAACACAGGTAGAGAAACACACCCCACACCCCTGAAATGAATCCTATGTCACGACTCCCATGGGGTGTATGGAGCCGTGACATCTTCCTCTGAAGCTGAGCTGTGTTCCCATCCTCCGCGGCATTTGGATAGCGGGCGTGTTGTGGAATCCTGGTTGCTGACAAACAGCAGGATCCAGGCGATGACATCAGATGCCAGCCTGTCACACGCGGTCCACAGCGGATAACAAAATGATGGACATGCAGGGTGGGAACACTATACTGGATGCGAGAGGGGAAATGCTTTGTGTATTGTGGTGGTGGTGCTTTGATGGTGCGTTGGGGGATTAAAGGGATAAGAGGGGTGAGGGCGTTCACAGAGCAACCGGATGGAACAAATAGGCGGGTTTACTGAACTGCCAGATATGGAAAAGTAGATGCTACAGGATGGTAGCTACACCAATTATGTTTGCAATGAATGTCTAAATACAGTTCTGGCTGCGGTAAGTGCCAGAGCTGACTTTAATTTAGCTTGCTCACTGTTACCCGAACTGGAGGAGTGGATGAACAAATAAACTCTCATTTTTGTGGATCTCGTGAGTGCATGTTTCCCTCTCATTCGCAACCCGGACGAACAGCTGAGATCCTATAGGATAAGAAACAGAGATGCCTAGATATATCCTTGGCAGGGAAAAAGATGCTGCCAATGATTCACTTGGTGATAGTAAGCATATTCACATTCTGTAATCATATTCACATTCTGTCATTTCAAAGCCAGGCCAGTCCCCTTGATGAGCAGCGTCAGTCTTAGAGCTTTTGCATTGTTTGGTAATGCAGTGATATTTTGTTTTAATGATGGTTTTTTAAAATTGTAAATAATAGTGGAAGAATCTTAAGAGGTTGCAAAGCTACCCACCCTTTCTGCTTTGGTTGACAAGAGCCAAGAGGGTTGAGGTTGATCCAATCAATCAGAATAGAGCTGGAAGGGACTTTGGAGGTCTTCTAATCCAACCCCCTACTCAAGTAGGAGACCCTATACCAATTCAGACAAGTAGGTGTCCAGTCTTTTCTTAAAAACTTCCAGTGGTGGAACACCCACAACTTCTGAAGGCAAGCTGTTCCTCTGGTTAATTGTCTTCACTGTTAGGAAGTTTTTCCTTAATTCCAGGTTGCTTTTCCCCTTGATTAGCTTCCATCCATTGTTTCCACTGCTGTTCCATGCTTCCTGGTCTAGTTAAGAGTGCTCTAATCACTGGAAAATTAGAGTACTTGCTACCCAACAAGATAGACACAGACTTCAGAGAATAATTAGAACTGCAGAAAAAACAATTACTACCAACCTGCCTTCCATCAAGGACCTGTATATTGCACAAATCAAAAAGAGGGCTGTGAAAATATTTACAGACCCCTCACATCCTGGACATAAACTGTTTCAACTCCTACCCTCAAAATGACACTATAGAGCACTGCACACCAAAACAACTAGACACAAGGACAGTTTTTCCCAAACGCTATCGCTCTGCTACACAAATAATTCCCTCAACACTGTCCAACTATTTACGAAGTCTGCATTACTATTACTATTAATCTTCCCATCCTTCCTTTCACCCATCTCTTCCCACTTATGACTGTATGACTGTAACTTTGTTGCTTGTATCCTTATGATTTTTATTGACTGTTTCCTAGTATAATTTGATTGCTTTTGTACCCTATGACTATTATTAAGTGTTGTCCCTTATGATTCTTGATGAATATATCTTTTTCTTTTATGTACACTGACAGCATATGCACCAAAGACAAATTCCTTGCATGTCCAATCATACTTGACCAATAAAGAATTCTATTCTATTCTATTCTATTCTATTCTATTCTATTCTATGAATATGTAAGATGTTCTGCACTGTATTTTTTAAGCCAATATCTAAATTGGAATCAGGAAGTATTTTTTCCCTTTGACCCATTTATTCTGCCCCAAATATTTACAGTTGTGTGTTTATATCATTTGCTTATTGGTGATTAGCAAATTTTTATTTTCAATTATAGGAAACAAATTGCAAACTTGGGGGTAGTGGTAAACAGACAAGCTTTATTGGCTCAGAGACAGTTTTCTGCTGGATCAGGCCGCTGCTCTCTAGTGCAGGAAGACTTGTTTGTTTCAGCCATCCAGATTTCTTTCATTGATACTTTTGTTTTTGGAAAGAATGCATGATCACCATGAAATTGTTAGGCTGGTATGGAACCATTTCATTCTGGTGGCTAGGTTGTCCTCTATTTTGTTCACATGTAGTCCTGACCCAAGGTTCTCTTGGGAAAAAGGGGAAAATATTTATTTACAGTAATAATGGGTTTCCTGTTATATATTTCTGAGATTTATATTCCAGTCAATTCCCAAAAGGCTCTAAGTAACTGTTAGCTACGCATCTCGGGCTGTGTGTTGTATTACAATATATTTGATATATTTTAAATTTTTAATTAACAGATATATAATTTTAAATATTCAAATATCTTAAAATATATCACATGCAAAACTAGCAGCTGTGAATACTGGAAGAGCACCATTAGATGTCAAATGACAAGGGAAATTCTTTTTTCCAGCAAATAGTGGTATTGAAGTAAAGGAGCAGGTACTATAGCCTCATCAAATATAGTATTCCATGATGTGAATATAACTACACAAAATATTGGCTTGACTCTGAAGAACAGCATTCACCTCACACACACACATCTGCCCAGAAATCTGCAAAATTCTACAAGGGTTCCACAAGTTTTTAAAAACTTGACTTTGCTCTGGGTGAGGTGTTTTTTTTTTTGAGATCCTGGGAATTTTTGTGTCCAGGCATACATAGCCTTTTCTCTCTCTTCCTCACCCTCTCATTCCCCCCCCTTTTAATTATGTAACCTACCCAGAATCCTTTGGAAGTCAGAAGTCATGAACCCTTCTGAATCTGAATTAAATAAACCAACTTCATTATGTGTGGGGCACAGAGAAATTCTTTCTAAGGGAACTTAGAGAGCAAGCAGATTACTTAAGAGTGATTGCTCTGTATGTGTTGGGAACCTCTTCAAGGCTTACTTAAAACACTATGAATCATCATTCCAGTATCATTGAATATCAGATATTTCCTGCATTCTAAATGGGACAGAGGGTGGAATAGTAGTTTATTTATTTTTTATAATAGTTCTAACATATCATGTGATAGATGACATTCCTCAGGCCTTCATAGGTCAAAGGACTTTTAACAGAACACTACAACATAACCTATTTAGTACCCTTGTGTTAAGTTTGCATGAAGAGTCAGACACGGAGTGCTTCAGTGAAGAGTTTATTAGTGACTACAGCTCATAACAGACCTGATTTGGCTGGGCTGCAGCTGCTACTTATAGCCAGCAGCCGCAGTTGCCAGCCAATCAGAGTGCAGGATTTTCCCGCACTTTTTAAACCAATCATTTCTGACATTTTACAAGAACAGTTCAAACTAAACCAATGACATTCAAACCTGCATACATAACACCTTGCATCTTTCTTAGACCTACTTTGGATGATGGGTATGAGTTTAGACTCCTGTGACCTTTCCAGCTCCAGAATTAAAAACAGGAGCCATTGTGGGATTAGGGAGCTATCTACATATAAGAGATTGGAGAAGCGGTTGCTGTGGGAACGGTAACTTAGGTTGTCTTACCTTTGTGTAGTATCAGCAGAAAAATTCAGAGCACATTTCTACGCGGAGCAGGGCTTTATAAATATGTTACTCTGAGTATTCTAAATGTATTGAATTTTTGAATTTCAGATCACATCTTCTCCATTCATCTTAAATACAAAAAGAAACAGTATTAACTGACAGTTCTGTAAACTAGCTCTAGGATCTGAAAGAAAAGCTAGAGCAATAAATAAAGCATCACAGCACTAATCTTTCTCAAAAAGATCTATTTGCTTCTACATTTGTCCAAAAGTTGCCCCTATTGTTGAAAAAGACACAATAATGACACAAACAGGCCTGAAATTTAAATCTCATTACCAATGTGGAAAGTTGAGGGAAGGGGGTTGACTCCTACTAGTGAGTGAAAAATATACAAATTCCAGTTTTGTTATGGAGAACAACAAAATGGGAGTACCTTGGGTCACAGAGAAGATTGAATGAGGGACAAGTGCCATTTTGTCAGATTAACTGCATTTCATAGTCCCATAATTTTTCTTCTACCACAATAATGCATGTTCCAATGTTATAGATTTCTTGCATATATAAGGAGATTTTGCCAATGTTTACTGTAAGAGAAAGTGAAGTTTTAAGAATCCATCCAGGATAAACATGCCAATTCTAATCCTGCACCATTTTAACAGGAAGCCATTTGTCATATCAATGCTACTACATGGCAGATACTAATATTTTCTATTCAATATGTAAGATTCTTTGAGCCTTTCAGGCTTTTGCATCTGCTGCGATGCTTGCAATACATACTCAGTTCCCTTCATTACAGCTGCTTGGTTTAATTCTGTAAAAGTTGTACAGAGACTGAAATATGCCTCTTTGTTAGCTTAACTGATAATTTGAACTAGTTATTCAAATTATTGCTCTAATAAATTTGTTTTAAAAATCCTTAATTTGTAGATTTAATCTTAGTTTTCCTGGATTATTTTTCTAATGAGTTTGAGACTGATGAACATTGGTAGTTTGGTGGGGAGAGGGTTTTGTTATTGTATTCTTGCATGAGTATAGACAGGAAGTTCATGGGCATCTAACACTAGGTTATTATTAATCTCAGTCCTGCTTTCTCAAAATATAACTGGGATGGAAACTCTAGTGGCAGGAATGTTTCATGCAGTATGTGTTGATTAATAATTATATGTCTTTAACTCTCGCTTAACAATTAACTACTTCTTGGGGAACAACTATTTACAGAGCTATTCTGTTTTAGTCCGTTTCCCACACAGCGCACGTATGTTCTCAGCTGGCGTGTCCTCCAAATTTTCCTTCAACTGCAACACAGCTTTCTGTTCTGGCCACGTTGCTGCAACATTCTGTTCTTAGTTCTTAGACTACACAAACATAATGTCTTAGATTATGCTATCAGGAAGAATAAAGCAGTCGCCTCAAGTAGCTCCATTTTGAATGCTGTGAAAACAAATTAATTATTTTATTATTCTATTTCTATTTTATTATCTAGAATGGAAATGCATTTATGAACTTTCTGTCAAAGATAATTTAGTTGCTATTAAGAAAAGAACATGCATGCAGATAGTCTGGTGCAAGGACATTTGCCTAAACATTTTGTCTAATTGTTCCAGCAGGTGAGATAATTATTTTTAATATGGGATTAATACTCTATGGAAAATTAGTTTTGGTATTATCACACATTTACTTATATCTTTTATCTTATTGGAATAACCTATTTTACCATAGAAAATGAAGAATTTCAGCTCTCTAAATAATTTCATGGACCTTCACAGAATTATTACAAATAAAACAATTGACTTTTGTTTCCTGATGTAGTATCATAGAATAACAATTCCATAATACTGTACTGTGATAATAAGTAGAAGAGGCCAGTAAGTGAAAAGTTTATTCAATAATAATTGGATTTGTCCCACAGCAGGTGATACCAGCATAGGGATGGTTACAGTAAACATGAATAATCAATGTATACATGTCTTATGGGTTTAATATTCATTGCCTATATGGCAGAGAGAGAGAGAGTAAGAGGGAGGGAGGGAGGGAGGGAGCAGGGGTGAGAGAAGGGGTGGGCAAAGTTGCTTTTTTCCTTATACTCTTTTAAACAGTGACTGGTCATTTCCCCTCCTAGAATATCCAAATGCACAATCATTGTTTTTTTGGTACGTTTTTTTTATATAAATGAACTATCTATGTAATGAAGAAGGGCCTTTATTTGTTGCTACTATAGGGAGATGAGGTTGAGAAGTCAAGCTATATTTTGAGAGCCAGAAAACAAACGAAAATAATGCCATACATTTTGGATTTTTATGTTTTATAGAGCTCTTTTGAAAGTTTTAACTCTCAAGTCTGCAAAATAGGCTTCTAAAGCCAATTGAATCTGTGAAAAGCAGAGTTTTACATAACTAATAAATGTTGTGAAAAGAAGAATTTGGCAGGAGAAATCAGGAAACACAACTCTACTATTACCGCTGTGTTTCAGGCACAATTGTCACAATCTAATTACATTCTCACTTAAAATAATGCAATTTAGCTTTTAAATGACAGCCTTTTATACCTGGATCCCTTCCAGATATTCTGAACTAAAAACTCCCATAATTCGCAATTTGCCAAACTCTGTTGCCTTAAGCAATAGACTTCATGGTAAGGTTGGTTGGAAGGCAAGTATCTGTCTGGTGTTGATGAATTCAAGAAACTTCTCAAGGGATATTGATTGCCTGAGGACAATATCTAAAGTAATTAGTTCAGGAAACAACCTTTTAATCCTATATTTACTATCATTATGGTCAACATAGTGCATAATTTATAGTGCTTTTAATCGTATAGATAATCTGTGAAATCTATGAATAACTGCACTACCTATGCCAAATTATGTACACTATCTTGGTTAAATAATGTTAATATCTTTATGATCTGAAAATATTCAGTTTGGTACTGAAATGACCCTGCAGTTTCTCATTCTATTTTTCTGCAATAAAGATGTGATTTACCAATCACTTGCGCTCTTATCTTCTGTTGTATTGTGGATTTGTCTTACTGAATTGTTGAACTGAGAACTGTTTTATAGATCTGTTGATCTACAGTCTACTTCTTCAGTGTAGCACTTACCTAATGTCTGGCGTGTCCTTCAAATACTACCTTCTGGCAAGTCACATTCCATACTCCAAGTTCCCATGCTGATCGGCGCAAGTCAGACAGCCCCCCCCAACTCTTTCACAGAAGTCATATTTCAAACCAAATCTAATTCTAGTTGTCACTGCTGGAGGAGAATCATGGAGCAATATCTCTTCTAGAAGCAGTGGACCTCTTTTCTAGTAATAGTAGAATCATAAGACTGGAAGACACTTCATGGATTATTTTTTTCAGCACCTGGTATTCCCAATACCTAAAAGATGCTTCTAAAAAACCCTTCAACAAGGAACATAATTCCATTTCACTAAGTAATACCTTATTACCCAATCAACTCCCTGTGAGAGGATGATTGTTAACATTCAGCATTAACCTATGCCTGCAGATTTAACATATTGCCTCTTGATAAGTTATCTAAACATTCTTTCAATAAATGAAAAGTCATATGTATTTATTTATGAAATTTAGAGGTGACCTGACTCTAATACAATTCTGACCAGGCTACATGAAAAGTAAGAAACAGTAAAAAAGAAACAATTGGAAGATCCATTTATCTGGACAAACATACTTCCTCAAACAGAAAACATAAATAATAGAGCTCCACAAACATCCTACCCTAGGAAAATAGTGAAGACTTTCAGAACCTCACCAGAGTGGCTGCTGTCTCTGGGGGATATCATTCCAGAAGATAGAGAAGTTGCACTTCTTGAGTCCTGAGAGATGGTATTATTTGATTAAAGGTACTTGAAGCTTATTGACTCTGCCCAACCTTACCAGATGGAAAGAAACAATGGGAGGTAGACAATCCCCTACCACATCAGTCTCCGACCTTTCTGATTCTGTGGACCGGTGTTGGTGGCAGCGGGAGGGCATGTGTGTGCAGGTGCGCCATTACACAAATACAGCTTTGTGTGTGTGTACGTGCTTGCCCACCACTTACATGACCTGGCTCCCAACAGGCCACAGTCTGGCATCAGACTGCACACCAGGAGTTGGGGGAGCCTTCCCACATAGATAATCTGGCTCTATGCAATGAATGGCTATATAAATGATAGCCAGTGCCTTGAATTGCCTTTTGTAAAGTATATTGCAATAGTCTTGCCGTGAGGTGACAAGGCATATATGACCGTTTAGAGATAGCAAACCATCACTTATTACTTTTATATTGTTGTTATATTCCTGACTTTTCATTTTATTTGTTACTGATTTATCTAACATGAGATCTCAATTAAGGGTAAGTTTTCAAAATGTGATAATCAATAGCAAACGAAGATAATATTGTCATTTTCTGTCTTTATTTCAATATACATGCTAACTCATTTCACATTTATATCTTTAGTTTTTATTCCTGTAATATACTGCAAACATTAGCATGATTCATTAGAACTTGGCCCTGTGTTCTTTTCATCTACTAGGTTTTATCCCGTCAGTTCAATTTTGTATATTTAGTCATGTGTAATAATGTCATTATTTTACTGGATTATATTTTGCTTCTCTTTTCAGCTCAGATTTTAATATGATTTAATTATATAGTTTTATTCAAATTGTATGCACTTCAAACTTTCGTTTCATCAGCCAATTAAATATCTGTTTAATTCTTTATCCAGATCATTCATTAAAAAGAAACAGGATGTCATAAATTGAAGTATAGATTTTCTTTTTAAGGCTAATAAAGGGGAAAGAATCAAAGATAAATCTCTGATACTGGTCAATAGAGGTTAGATTTTCATATTTAAAGCTAATTTTGCAAACCTATAGCTTCTCTGATTCAAGGACAACACATTAATTGTGTGAGGCTATTCCATTATACTCAGGAGAAGCAAAGATATTTCTTGAAGACTTAGATTCAGCAGGAGGTGGGTTAGTTGCAGGAAAACATTGACAAGGTGCTGTGAAATGCCAAACACAGCCATATGGTCTTCAACATGTATTGCAAAGCAAAGCTACAGATGGAAAGATTCCCTTGTATCAGCATGAATGAATTCAAACATTGGATCAGAAATCTGTGATATGGCCCAGAAAACTGCTAATCATCCAAGCAGCATGTGAAAAATTCTAATTGGAGCTGTCTCTTTCCCTCTCCCCCCCCCCCACCTCTTTTTGTGTGTGTGTGCGTGACATACTTTATTTACCATTGGGAGAAAAATCACATGCATAAATCTTATATTGAATATTAAAAATATTATCCTATTAAAGTTCTTTTAATGACAACATGTTAGAATTTAATACAGTTCTAGGGTGTTCAAAATGTTTTAAATATATTTGGATAAGTTTTGAACCTTATATAAAAATTTTAGTAATATCTATAATTTTATTTTTAAGTAGACTTGAAATGCTTAGAGTTGTATCCATGGAAAGTTTTTTTTTTTATTTTAAAAATACAGATTTAAAGTTCCAAAGTAAAAAGTGAATAAATAACAACACAATTTTGCACTCCCAATCATCAAATGTGATGACTCGATTATAGATAATTATCAAAACTTCATGATTAACTTCAGAAGCTGCTTTGGAGATCCAATAAGAGAGATTATAGACTTGCCAAATTCACCAACTTAAACAGAGTAATAGAATCAGGTGGCACATATCAGTATTCATATTGATCACAGCAGACATATTAGAATGAGGCAGCCCTGATGGCTCCCTTTAGGAAAGATCTGCATGACCAGATCACTGCTGAGCTCATCAGGCAAGGAGTCCAGAGACTCTAAACCAAACCTACCAGATCTGCATTATCTCTGACTCATGTTTGGAAGAGATTCAAACCCAGTGTGGTCATCAGCGGCAGCCGACATTCAGCCTTCTTTCCTCTGATGCCAATAGGGATTGAGCAGGGAGGAGAGGAACCCATGCAAACAGGAAGGACAAGATATTCACCAGCCACAGTAGAAAGACAGAAATGCAGAGATTTAGTCTCTGATTTACTGTGGAGAATCTGGACACCTGGTGAGAAACTGCCCTCCCAGAACCGCCAGGAGAGGAGAAAGACATGTTGCCAGAGAGCGCTACCCTGAATGCAGAGGCCAAAGCAAGGGAAACAGCAACAGCCTCTCTTGCAAGAACTCACATGAGGGGCTATTCAAACATTAAACAAGGCTGAACACTTTCTCCATCAAAGTTTTATGTTGCCTAGTCCTACCCCACAGGTGGGAAGAAAATGTTAGGGGATTTGGAAGCAATGACTAACTTTATAGACTTCACAATGGTTAAGGCATTACACATCTTTACAGTCAGTTTGAGCACTCTGATGCAACTAAAACAAGTGCATCAGGTCTTTCACCATTCATTGCTAATTAAAGAAAAAAACCCTAGTGCCTGGCAGTCCCAATACCTGTACCCACTACCAGTAATTGTAAAAGGAGAAACTAAATAGGAAGTGGAAAAAATACTGAGGAATCTGTTGCTGAAGGGCTTAACCCACCTCTGTGTACACATCCAGGGGGAGGCTAAGTGATTGATGATGCTCAGCTGTCCATTTCTGGCCTCCATGCCAGAAGTAAGGGGGGAGGAAAATTGGGGGTGAAGTGAAAAGGGGGATCAGACTAGAATCAAGAAAACTTAAGTCCAATCCCCTTCGAGTGTCATTGACCCTTATCTAACTCTGAGTAGGTACCAAATGCTAGATGAGAAGATTCATGTGCATAGGCTTTTAGCAATAAATCAATTTAATTGAACCTTCACATATGGACCTAGCCATTCATGTCTGATAGTCACTGATTGTTGTGGTTATCCGGCAGCAGGTGCAGATGGCTGAGGAGAGGGAGGACTCTGATGAGGGGCCAGGACCATCAGGGAGTGGACTGCTGCCTTCAGAGATTGTGGGGGCTGGCAGTGATGAGAAGGTTCCCGAGGAGCCTGTGCCAAGTGCACGTGCATGAAGGATTGCTTGGAGGAAAGAACAATTACAGCAGCACAGGTGACTCAGGAGTAAGGCTACAAGGTAATGGCCCCTCCCTCAAGAGGATGAAAGCCAGGTTTGGAAAAGCGTTCTTTGCAGACAGCAAACAAGCTCTGAAGCTCAACTTGTGGACATCTTAGTTCGTGTTTGGAGAATCTTGTAAATTAGTTCTTATCTCTGGGTTTTTGGCATCATTGACAAACAACTTGGCAAGGCTTTTTCTTGTCGGAGCTAATTAGTGGAAAGCAGCTTTTTATCTGTAAAGGAACAGAATTCGTTATTAAACCTTAAAAGGTGGGGGCTGCTGCCTTTGTCTGTGTTTGCTCTTTGGGAACCCGGTTGGGTCAGAACACTGATTTTAAAAGCTTAGTGTTTCTAATCTCAACATTTTTTTCATACTTTCTCAACAATTATGTTTTGTTTTGTCATAAAAATGTAAGATAAAAGATAAAATTTTCATCAAGATGAAATTGATGAAACCAATACATCTTTGTTTAACCATTCAGAATAGGCTTTTGCATTGCAATGCATACATACAGCCAATGTAAAGAAATATTCACTTCATGTAGCAAAACCATTCAAGAGTCTTACGCCATCTTAGAAACCATACAATAATATTGTTATTTGTACAATAACAATCCATTAGAATAATATTGAAGGGTCATAATATCACTGTTATTTAAAAAGCTGTTACTCATTTAAATCTATACATTATACTGTAAATGCATACCCTATGGTTCTGAAATAAAATACTTCCCACCCCCCATTAAAGTTTAGCTCATGAAGGGCTTCTTCTTCTTTTTCATGAATCCGTGTTTGATGGGGCAAGACAAGTGCGTCTCTTTCTTTGTAAGCTTTTGATTTGCTCATATTTTTCCCCAGATTGTATGTTAATAAATATTTCAGGAAAAGACACTTTAACAAAGTGAAAAATATATAGTGACTCATGTCTCACACTATAAACTGTTATCAGCCACAGCTGAGCTGCCTATTATGCTATTGTTATCTCCCTCTTGTCTCTTGCTAATCTACTTATACATTCATAGCATCGGCTGCTCTAACTTTTTTCCCTCTATACACCTGGTAATTATTGCTAGATATATTTTTCTTTCTCTAGTATAAACCACAACTTTCACTCTATCAATAAAATTCACTTGCATGTGAACCATGTATCTTATGCAAGTACCAAACACAATCTCAGATTCAAATATTTATTTATTTATTTGATTTGTCAATCGCTTACAAGATAATAAGTATAAGGGTGAACATAGTTATGAATACATGAAATGAATACATATAAGAAAAATAAAAGAAACAAGAAACAAAGAAACAATAGGACAGGGACAGTAGGCACGTTGGTGCGCTTATGCACGCCCCCTACAGACCTCTTAGGAAAGAGGTGAGGTCAATAGTAGAAAGTCTAATGTTAAAGTTTTTGGGGTTTGGGGAAGAAACCACAGAGTCAGGTAGAGTATTCCAGACATTGACCACTCTGTTGCTGAAGTCATAATTCCTGCAATCGAGTTTGGTGCGGTTTACTTTAATGTATCTATTTTGTGCTCTTGTATTGTTATGGTTGAAGCTGAAGTATTCACTGACAGGTAGGACATTGCAATGTATGATTTTATATACTATATTTAGATCGGACCGAAGGTGGCGTAGTTCTAGGTTTTCTAGGTCTAGAATTTCGAGTTTAGTGGCATAAGGTATTCTGCAACAAGTAGAGGAGTGTAGAACTCTTCTTGTAAAGTATTTCTGGACTTTCTCAACTGTGTTAAGATATCAGATACGTGATATGGGTTCCAGACTGATGAGCTGTATTCGAGTATTGGTCTGGCAAATGTTTTGTATGCTCTAGTTAGTAGTGTGATATTACCAGAGAAAAAGCAACGTAGGATTAGGTTAACAACTCTTAATGCCTTTTTGGCTATGTAGTTACAATGGGCTCTAGCACTTAGATCATTAGAGACGAGTATTCCAAGGTCCTTGATGGAGTTTGGATCATCAACAAGGTCTTTACTATTCAGCTTGTATTTTATTTTCTGATTTTTTTTTTTGCCAATATGTAAGACAAAGCAGGAGAAGAAGACAGAAACGTCTCCTTCCGGCATCACATTCCGATCGCCCTGTACGCTCCCACAGACAGGGCCTCCTTGGGATACCGTCGGCCAGATATTGTCGGCTGGCGGGGCCCAGGGGTAGGGCCTTCTCTGTGGGGGTACCCACCCTATGGAATCAACTCCCCTTGGAACTTCATTTGGCTCCGGATCTCCACTCCTTCCGCCGTGACCTAAAGACTTGGTTATTTCAGCAGGCTAGCCTGGACTGAACCAAGAGGGGGGGGGTTCTTTTAAATTTTTTTTAATGGTTTTAATAGTTTTAATGTTTAATATTAGGCTTGTACTGTTTAATTATTTTTTAGTTAACTTATCATATTGTATTTTTTATTCTGTGAGCCGCCTGAGTCCTTAGGGAGAGAGGGCGGCATACAAGTCTAATAAATAATAATTATAATAATAATTTGTTGAGATTTGAAGTTGCCATTTGTTTGACCATTTAGATACATAGTCGAGGTCTTTTTGAAGGGTAGCAGTATTGTCTGTGGTGTTGAATAGCTTTACATCATCAGCAGAGAATGCAGTTGCTCTTAATATGATCACAGAGGTCATTTATGTAGAGTATGAAGAGAGTTGGTCCTAGAACACTGCCTTGGGGGACACCACTGTTGACAGGTACAGGATTTGATAGGACGCTCCCAATTTTGACCATTTGTTGTCTGTTTGACAGCATTGCTTCTATCCAGTTGTGCAGTTGTCCAGAGATGCCATAAGATCTTTGTTTTAGTAGTAGTTTGTCGTGTACCACTGAATCAAAGGCTTTACAGAAGTCAATGTAGATTGTGTCTATTGCTTTGCCCTGATCGAGTTGTGTAGTCCATATGTAATATGTAGCAATGACACTTCTGCTTGCAAGACAAACACAACCTTGTGCATTCTGTTTTTCCTGGCCACAGATGCTAATTACGTTTTTGTGAGCATTTCTTTCAATAATAATAGCAGAAAAGACATGAAACAAAAGTAAATAATCTCATTTCCACACATAGAAAACATTTGCTAGAGAGACATTCCCTGAAGATGGGTTCCAGCAGGAGCCTGAAAGCTCAGACGACAAAACCTCTGGTCCCGGTGACCAACACAGATTGGATCCTGCAACATTATCCTGGGACATGTATATTCACCTTCATTCATAAAAAACAATGCTGAAAATATAATTTGGATAGGGAGCTTGACAGAAAACTACTTCAGTAGGTGCTGCAAAAATTACACATCTTTAGCCTTTTTTAAATTATTGCTCCTGCCAGCACTGGAAGGAAAGGGGAAATTATTCCAAAAATGTTAAATAGGACACAAAGCACTGCTGCTGTTTTAGCACATGGACTGGCTTGAGAAAATAAGGGAAGAAGTTTGATTCTATCAGTTTATTTATTTATTTATTTGACTTATATGCCGCCCAACTCCCAAAGGACTCCGGGTGGCTCAGTTAATGTGAGGCATCTTCTTAGCGGCAGGTGCTGGAGTAAGAGGCCATAATACCTGTCTATTCTTCCCGAGTCCCACTTGCTATTCATCCTAAGAGTCTCAGTAAATCCTATATGTCAGCAGTGTTTGCCTCTTTCTGGGTTGGATTGCCTAAATCAATCACCTACTTGCCTTCTCACAATAATTGGGACAAGTTACGTTCACTCTGTAGTCTAAGCAAACCTAAGCACTGCGGCTTGTAACTCCTCATTTAAATTGCCAAAACTCAAGCAATTCTGATTTATTAAATACATATGGTTAAACAAGCCATTACCTCCCAATAATCATACTAGTTCATCTGGACTGGCAATGTCTATCACTAATTAATAAAGTAAGTAATTACTTTATTACTATATTCATTGGAATTATCTTAATGAAATGAATATGAGGAAACATGCCAGTGTATCTCTTACTGTGTATATTGCTAAGCTACCAAATTTTCACAAGGACTCATTAAGAATGAAAGGTCCTTAAGACTGTTGAGGGATCTTAATAAATGCATTCAAATTTTATTGTTAAAGCATGGCCTTTCCTACAAAATAAACATGTAAATAAGCAAATGGAATATATCATACTACCTAGACTACTTGAAATAAAGTTTGAAGGCTATGTCTTTCCTCTATTCATTGATAGCCAATTCAAATGGAATTATATAATAGACAAAAGTAGATATGGGAGAGAGGCAGCAAGATAAACTCATAGGATCATTGCTTACGTTAAAAATCTGACATTTGGTTCAAAGCAATGACCACAGGGTTATAACTAATTACACAATATCATTTCAAAGCATTCAAGTAAAATGTCTATGTCAGGATTTCCGCAATGTTAAGGTGTATCTCCCGTGTATCTCTCCTAAGAGGTGTGAAGAACGTTTTAGTTACATTGTTACAATAAATCCATGTTTCCAAAGTTTTACTATATTGTTTTCATTGTTTATTTGTATTTATTTTGATGTTTGAAATTTTAGGGGATTATGTACATTAAGATTACACTAAAGGGGAATGCGATGAGGAAAAAGTTTTTTCCATTTAGAATAATCACAGAAGAAGCTGTTATGTGAATAAAGAATTCAAAGATTATCCAATTCACGAGAAAGTAGTAGGTTATTTCCATGTTACAAAGAGAGCAATGTTTATATTTCTTAGAAATTCAAACAAATGATTAATGAATGGAATATATGACCAACATTACTGAACATGCACATAACAATTCAAAATCAAGAGGATGACAACAGAAGAATCTAGGAATCAAGAAGTACTTCCATAATGGATTTCTTTTCTTCAGACACTTCATTGATGTCAAAATGCAAAAATGATAATTTTCTTTAATGTTGATATTTATGATGACAACAAATACTACAGAAATCACTGTTGGGTTCTGTATGCAAAACCAGTGTTTGCACATTGACAGTTACACATAGAAATTCTAGAATTGCATCATTTTAAAATGAAAAATACCATTTTATGGAACACCCATAGGAGGAACATTTATTGAATTAACAAAGGTGCTTTAAAAGCAATGTTGGCAGTATAACCCATTACTCTATTTGTAAATATAAGAAATGATTAAGAGGAAAACATGGATACTAAGATGTATTTATTAGATTTTTATCCTGTCTTTATTACTTGTTTAAGTAACTAAAGGGAGCAAACATTCCCAATATTCTTCCTCCTCCTATTTTCCCCACAACAACCTTGTTGAGGCAGTTGGGTTGAGAAAAAGTGACTGTCCCAAGATCACCCAACCAGTTTCTAAATTGGGCTAGAACTCACAGTTTCCTAGTTTCTAGACCAGCACCTTCGCCATTATGCCAAACTGGCTGTTGCTTTAAGAAAACAATGTACTTGTTTTATAAAGTGAAAATTTCTATCTTAAGTAATCACTTTCCTAAATCTCCAGGAAGATATACTTCAAAAAAAGGTTCTTGTTATTTTGAAGCACTACAGCTAGCCAAGTGAGCATTTTCATTGACCTTGTAAGCCAATTGTATGTCACACATGCAATTCACCTTCCTGCTGCACAACAATGTTGTGTTCTATTTGTTGGGTACTCGCATGGAGGTTCATTCAGGGGTGGGATTCTACCAGTTCACATCTATTCACTAGAACCAGTTGTTAACATTCTAAGCAGTTCAGAGAACCGGTTGTTAGAAGAAATTACTGGCCTAATCCTGTAAGGAAGGCAGGAAGGAAACATTCTGGTGTTGCTTACAGAAACTGCCTCTCCGTTAACCTTTATTACATTCTTGGCAGGACTAGATTTCCCATCTCAGGAACTTCTCTGGAGTTTTTCCCCCTCCTTTGCTGGTATTTTGGTTGTGTGGAGTGACCATTTAAAGTTACACTGGCACTGAAAAATGTGACTTATGACCATTTTTCACACTTACAACTGTTGCAGCATCCCCACAGTCGTGAGTGGCCAGGCGAGGAGATGCGTGCCTCGATGTGAGTGATATTGAGTTGGCCACGCCCAGCCAATAACATGACCACCAAGCCATGCCCACCAACTAAGCCACGCCCACAGAACCGGTTGTTAAAAAATTTGAATCCCACCCCTGGGTTCATTTCTTATTTTTCTTTTTTGAAAATTAAATTGTAAAGAATCTCTTGGTTTACTGCCACTATCAAATCCTTTTCTCAATTGGAAATCAATTTCTCTTTTTTTGAGGTAGTGTGACTTGGTGGAATATGGGAAAAAAACACAATAGCACGGAGAGTTAAAAATTCTAAATAAGAAATCAAATTAACTTTTATAAACTAATTTAAAATGGGTTACAGTCTTCCTTAATATCATAATTAAGATTAACTGTTAGAGTATTATGTTAACTGGTTATCACAAGATGACTTAATAGTAATTTCTATCCTTTATTTTTAGCATTTGTGGTCAGCTAGGTGTACAGGCAGTCTTTGTTTAGCAACCAGAGCTGAGACTGGAAACTTGGCCATTAAGCAAAGTGATCACTAAGTGAAACTGCAACTGTGTTTATGATTTTATTTCAGATTTCCTTTGCTTTACCAACCAGCAAAGGTCATAAATTGGAAAATTGGTCCCAAAGTTACTTATTCATCACTGTTGTAACTGCAAGTGATTGTTAAACAAAGCAGTAGTTAAACAAGGACTACCTGTACTGATTGAAGTTTCTGGATTAAAAACAGGGTGACTGTAACTTCCAGTCCTGACTTGGGCACAAAATCCATTGGAGAATTTTGAACAATTACTCCCCCTCAGTCATAGGAAGAAGGATCTGTCAACAGCAAATTGCTTCCAAAAATGTTGCAAAATTTTTTTTCATGGCTGTATCAAACCCTTGCCTTCCTGACACTAAATATACATGATATTGTTGTGAGTGATAGTTTTAGTATTATAGTTCATTTTTCTGACCAACATAACACATGAAATTTTAGACCTACTGTATTATAATATTATTATAAGCCCTACTTGAGTAACCTATTTAAAATAAACTCATTTCTAGTTTCTCTGGAACTTGTATATTCAGAATAAAGAAACATAACTAATCTAAAATAATAATTCGCTGAAAAGTATGGCAACAAATTCACTACACAAAAGTGATTAGAACTGGTGAAGCAAAAGCTGCAGAAAGAATATTTCAGCAGTTCAAGAAAAACAACAACATAGTGTACATCAAAATGATGATGGACTCTAATGAATGAAAGATCTGTGGACTTCTGCATGCCCAGTACATGTGATAGATATCTAAATGAGTACATCTTGACATGGAATAATTTTTCTACCAATACTTAAGCAATAAATTTCAATTGATTCTAAAAGGAGGACTTCTAAATATCTGAACATCAGTCTCCCTGTGCCATATTTTCATCTGTCTTCCATTTACAGTGTTCAGTGTTGTTCCCAAAGTATTTCCTCATTAAACATTTGGATGAACTCAGAATCTGATTTATTATAAATGTGTAAGCTACCTATCAGAGGACATCTTTTGGTTACTGCTCACCTGGAAAAAGGCAAAACCAACAGTCTACTTAATATTCCAATTTGTTTTATCTACTTACATCATTCAATTTTTGAAGAGTCCTGTTACTAGCATTTAGGCACAGAATCCTAAGTATTCATTAAAATATTTTAATGCTGATTAATTTAAATTAAATTTTGGGTTTATGTTACAGATCTATGATAAAATAAATAGGATACATATGATAAAAAGTATAATCACCCAAAAGTTGTATTAAAATATATTTCTTATATTTTACCTTATCTCACATACTCGAATAACAACACCATTTAAAAAATCTGACCATAAAAAGAGAAATATGTGGATCTCATAATTACTAAAACAAGATTTTTCTTGTCTGCTGCTTTTATTTAAGATTGGGAACTGAAAGTTATATTAAAGCATACTAGCCATAATTATAAACCTCAGCTATTGTAGTGATTTATTTAATTGGCTGATTTTCTCTCCATTAAGTAAACAATAAGAGCCAATGTGGTGTAGTGGTTAGGTGTTGGGCTATGGACAAGGGGAACCAAGTTGTGGTTGTTGCTAAGTCATGCAAATCCAGTGCATTACTTTGGATAGTCATTCTCAGTCCAACCTAGCTCACAAGTTTGTTTTTGTGGAGAAAAACAGGTCCTGTACCACACTTGATATAACTACATACCAAATAAAAATACTGAAAATTTAAAACTATCCAGCACACCAAGTACCTCCTTACAAAGGATCCAACCTCCATGAAGATAGCTTCGCACCTTCTAAACAGATGTTAGAAGACTTGTTCCCCAATTATGAAAAGGTCAACTACAGTGTAGCCCAGTGAGACTGATTACATAAGCATGGATAAATATGTTTATGCTTATATATGTATATTCATAATAACTGTTACGTATCATGGCTCAGCTGCAGCTTTAGGACAATTGAAGCCAGTGTTGGCATTTGTCTTCTCTTCTAAATATAGTATGAACTTTTGTGAGACTTCCATCTACTAAGAAGGGTAGAGAAAGAATTTAAGAATTCCACATTATATTAGATTTATTTATTTTGCAGATCCCTGTAGCCATCCTCTTCATTTTCATTATTATGCAATGCATGTAGTGATGTTGCTTATGTCATAACAATTTCATTTTAATTCAGCTTGACAGGATTCTTTTACTATTTGTCCTAAATGAAAGGGGTCCACTTCATTAGACTATTTATCTTTTACATTTTATTGTGTCGGTGACATTAAGATATATTTCTATCACCATTAAAATGCCAGATTCTTAGATACAGTATTTTTCCTAATTTTTAATAAGTAGACAGAATCCAGATGGCATTATCTTGTTTTCTATTTGCTGCTGTGCAAATGTAGGGACTAAACTAATTAGTGGAAATAGGAGAATGAACAGCTGTTAGTGAAGGGCCACTTCACACGCACTATTTTTCTGTATGAACATGATCTCTATTTGCGGGGAGGGGATATTAAATTCATTTATCATGCAAGAGAATTGTATGGCCATACTATGTTGCTTTATTAGAGCTAAAGTCACTGTAACTCCACTAACAGCTAATAAACATATTAGCAAACTTTCACACTTCACTCTTGATAATTCTGATGCCTTTAAGAAATAACAAGTTAGATTGCTGCTACTCTTGTACACTATGTTTGTTGCATAGGCACCAATTAATGAGCAAAAATGGCACAATGCCTCTTTCATTATGATCAAACATACCAGATCCTTCACATTCAGTTGATAAATGAGGTAACTGTAAATAGAAAGATCACAATGCCTCTTCTGATAGAGACCAATATGATAGAGATCTGTTCTAAGTGGCTGTGTCACAGAGTTCTTTGGATATCACAGCAGCAAAAAAGAGTGTGAGATATTGTGCTGAGCCTCATAGAAAGAGGAGAATATTTAGACACAATCAATCAGCAGATGGGAGAGGTTGCTACTGACTTATCAAAGAAATGGATTTGTAGCCTGTCATGCAAATAGCCTGGGAAAAAGAAAGTCAAATGCTCCAAGGAGACTCTGCCTTAATGAACTCAGTAATAAGGGAGCGCTGGAGAGTTCTCCTTTCAGTCCTCAAGAATCTGTGGTGTAACATCTAATTCCTGGCATTAAAGTGCATTAAGGAAATTCTGTGAAAATTCTTTCTTCCTTGATTGTGTTCTGCAGTCAAGAGTCTTGACACACAGCTTGCAAACATCCTGGGTTTTATCTGGAGACATACCTGTTAAGGAAGACAATTGGCCAGTAAGGCAACACTTAACAGACCACACCGTATGTATAGCTATGTAAAAATGTATCTGGGGGGAATCTTCTACATAATGAAGCTTGTACACTGCAGTGAAGATGGATTTTTATCTGCTTGGCTAGCAACACCCAAAATACAATGATATCTTTTTCTAGAAGGGCAATTATTACAAAAATTGTATGTGTGTGCATGTGTATGCATCAATGGCCTGTTCTGCTCAATAACTTAAGATTTGGGATATCATTACTTAAGATTTATTTATTAAATTTGAAATTTAACTGTATTGAAATTTTAGATTAAATAGTGATTACATTAAACCTCTCTTCTGTTCTTCATCAATTTTGGTGCTTCCATTAAGGTCAGAAGCAATATGCAAATAGTTGTTTCAAAATTTTCTATTATATTTTTAAAAGAGAGAAAAATAAAGTCATCAAAGTGAAAAAAATAAAACAAAGTGAATAAACAAGGAATTTACAAATATTGAATTAGGTTAAGTTTTTCAATATTTCATTATTTGGTTATAAGATTAGAAGTTACAGTAAATTCTATCCAAGCTACTGAAGATTTACTCTGGTTTAACAGATTTTATAAAACTAGGACATCTAAGTTTTTATGTTAAGAGAAACTTGTATTTCAGATGAGGAGTAACCTAATAGCAGCTTTTTCAACACAAAATTGTTATTAAAGACAAGAACTGCAGCGCACTTTATCACATAGAGTGGCAATATAAGATGTGATACAAACCCATGACCTCCACTGTTCTGGGAGGAGATTTTGTAATATCCAAATATCTAGTTTCAGTCAGTTTTGCTCCATGGTATCAACCTTGTGAACTCTCAAGTTTCATATATATATATGATCTCTTTCCCCTCCCCTCCCCTCCCCCCTAGTATGTGTATATGTGTGTTATATGTGTTATCTATGGGTAGCTATATGATTTCTTTTGAGAGCAGGCAACAGTTCATTTTTTACCAGTATGCTCACAGTAAAAACTGATAATAAAAGTTACCTTATTTATCTTATATATAGAATTGTAGTGTAGAAATTGCTTCCAAGCCAAATTAAATTCTATCTCAGATTTATTTTTGAAATATAAAATTTTGCCTATTGCAACTAATTCCCACAACTTAATTGCAGAAATAAGAAGTCCTTTCTAAAAGGAATCCAAGAGTATTCTTGCATATGCAATGTCAGTTGAATATATATTTGTGAATAATGAATATATAGCAAATTCAATAAATGTATGCATAGTTTTTAAAGTACCTTGATGGTATAGAATAAGATTAGCCCCATTTCTGCCATCTTCTGGAAGTTCCTTAACATGATGGGTGATATAAAAATTTAATAAATAAAAATAAAGGTGGCTTGGGGATCTTAGAGAAATGGGGAACTGATAAGATACATAACTGTACATATCATCAAGATGCTCTCTCCTCGTTTTTGTAGTTAATATTTTTATTATTTGATAAAAGTTTTTATTGCAGCATAATTTTGTTTTTTATAGTCTGTTTTTATTGCACATTGCCCAGAGTCCTGTTTGGAAAAGGAATAGCTATATAAATATAATGAATAAATAAATTCCATTCCAATTCTCCTGATAAATAGCGAAGATTTAAACTGGTTACTATTGATCCATCCTAATCTTTTCCTCCAGATAATAAATTCTATTATTGTGAGCTGCCCAGAGTTGTTGAGAGTCAGGAAGCATGTAATTATAATAAATTATGATGATTATCTTCATGATGAGCACTTGTAAAAGCAGATACTTTATTTTCATATCCACCATAATTCTCTGATCTAAACTATTAAATGTTTAGAAATGATGACTTACAAAGTAGTGTTGTACACTTCAAAATCTATTTCTAATTGGTTTCTTCATCACATTACTACTTTTTATCCAGAGCTACAATTACAATAGAACCTCTGGTCACGACCGCAATCCGTTCCATGTCTTTGGTCACAACCCGATTTGGTCGTGACTGGAAGCGAGACTGACTGTGCATGCACATTAAAAAAAAAACCATGGCGGAAGGGCAAATTGCCACGGCTGTGTTTGATTGTTACCCAAGTATTCATTCACGACCAGATGCAAAAAATTTCCAAAAGTTTTGGTCGTCACCCGATTTGGTCATGGTCAGAAGGGTTCGTGACCAGAGGTTCTACTGTATCTTCAACTTTCTACAAAGTGACTGGCCATCACTTAGTACTTTATTATTTTTTTCCCATGTCTTCCACAAACCTGGTTGTTCACTCAACCCTGAGTTGGAAAGTCCCAGTCTCCAAATTTATGGAGAATCCATGCTAGTTTCCTAGTTGAGAGCTATCCATTATTTATTCTTCTCTACATCTTGATTTTTAACAATTCCATGTATGGAAGAAGCCCACATATAATTTACAATATTTTCTGACTGATTACAGAAATTAGAAAATCTGCATTTTTGTATGTTTAAAATTATTTGCAGGTTATTTTTTCACAAAACATACAGATTAAACAATGATACTGAACAGATAATACACTGAAACTGATTATGGAAAAAGACATTTTTCAAGAGAATAGCTTTCTGACGTAAAGTATTTCCAAATATTTGCTTCAGCAAAATAGTTGCATAGAGGGGAAGACTTACAGCATCCTAAGACCTAATTATCTAAAGTTAACAGCATTGTTTTCCAGCTAAGTTGTGATAAGAAAGCTTCAAGAAAAAATTCATGAAGGCCACTTTAGGCCATTAGATGAAGAATGTGCAAGAATATCTACTATTCACAGCTGATTCAAAGTCTTAAAAACATTTATAATTGGCTTTATCAGAAGAATCAATTTTCTCAGTAAGGATGTTTTATCAGTATTAGAACAGCATGGAAAAAGACTGGAAATCTTATTTGTGAGCTTAAGAGATCATAAGGACTTAATTGTTATATAGTATTTTTCCAGATTTTCAGAGACTGCAAATATGAGCAATTTTACAGAAGTATACTCTCATTAATTGCTTAAAGACTATATGATTACAGTGGCCTCCTGAATTAATAATTGGTGTTTTGCAATTCACTAAGCAAAACTTTGACCTGTTTGTACAGAAGTATAATTTCACTCATATTATGCCCCCAACTTCCTCTATCCACAGCCAATGTGGAAGCAGAAAAAAACAAACTACAAAGCAAATTCTAATACTTTTTGCAATTAATGGTATTAAAAATATTAAATGTCATAATTCCACTGTAATAATCAAAGTTCTAACAAAAACTATAGTACTTTGTGCTATTTAGCTTACCTATTAAAGCAAATAAGCAATACATTTCTTGGGTTAATATTCACATACTAAGTACAAATACCAGTTATATAGAAGAAAAGTCTAGAAAGATAATTTTTTTCTATTTTATTTTGTTAGCTACTTCATACAAGGTTTTGTAGTTGAAAGGCAGAGTATAAACGCTATACCTATAAATAGACAAAAATCATGAAAATGTAAAATTAGAAAACAGCATTTTGCTGTTTTAAAACATTTTACAATGAACAAGTGTTAAAAATAGCAAATAATACATGTGTGTGTCTATACACCCCCTCTTTGTAGCATACAAATATTCCAGACAATTGAATTTGACATTTAGTTTCATAAATAAATAGCAACTGACATGCTATGCCTCTACTATCTTGAAGTTCAAAGCAATATTTTTATATAAGCTTTTTCATTTATGCAATGACCAGATCCATGAAGTAAGATTATAGGTTACATTAAAGATCTTCAAACTATAGTCCAAATGACTGATTAATTTTTTACCACGCACACATACACACACTCCATCTTACATGGTCAATAAGAGGGGACAATCATCTCATTTTCAATGCAAGTGGCAATGTTTTTTCTTTGCTGCCTTTTGCTTGTTTTCCAACAAATTAGGTTCATTATCGTATCATATTATAATTCCATATACAGTTTTTAGATATTGGTAGCTTTATTTTTTTTCTTGCTAATAATGCCAAATTTAACTTTTTTCCTAGCAGTTCCACAATACACTGATGTTTTTGACAACCCATCCAGACCAAGCTCAGGAGTGCAAGACTGCATATTTTTTTCTACCTACTAACTATACTGTGATGGAACATGATTTCATCAGTACAAATATTATAGTAATCACACTATGACAACATTAGAATATGTTCCAGTAGACAATGTCCAACGTAGACTATATTTTTCTGACCTGGTATAAAGTATGCATACATTCCACAAGGATCTATACATAAAACAATTAATGTTATTGTTTTTCCGAGTTTCAGTGGAGGTGAATCTGTTACAACTCTTTAAGTCTTGCGTATTTCTCCTCTTACAATCTGTAGTGAATCAGTAAGGTTGCTATGGGTGCCGAAACACAGTTGCCATTGTTGCTTTGTTCTGAGTGGATGTTTCAAAGCATTCTACTCTCCTAACTTCAGCACTGGACAAATACAGAAGTTATCCTGACACTGTGGATGGATGAAGGGCTTGCCAGTATATTAGAATGAAATGGAACTGCTTCACTTAATTTAGAGATTGTTACTCATTGCTTCTATCTCTCCTTTCTTGTTGCATTTGTTTCTTCATTTCAAAGAAGTTAAGTAGCAGCTAAGTGATTGCCTGCAGTATCCTTTGGTCCCAAGGCTAGGCAACATGCTGCAACAAGCACAACGTAACTGAAAGACATTTGAATTGCAAAGACTTGGTTAAAATGCACAATTTTAGACAATGATAGCTAAAAAGTATTTATTGCCTAGTGTTAAGAACTCCACATTCTAGGGCAAGGTAAGATGTCCTAAGAGCAAGCTAATGAAAACCGACCAAATGTTTGGAGAGAAACTTCATCTTCAGGATACTCAACAAAGAGTGCCTACCTTACCTATCAGGTTACCTGTCGGGGCTAGAAGAGATTCTGCAGGCGGGGCATTCAGGCACCAATAAAAACGCAGCCCCACCTCCATCTGCGGTTTGAAGGCGGCGGAGGAGGAGAAGCAGTAGCAATAGTTGCTGCTGCTATGAACTCCTCCTAAAGAAAACCTGCAGGAGGTAGCTGGGCGCTAACCTTTAGCCCTCCGGCCTCAAAGCAAGTTTGCACCTATTGTTGCTGAAAATGGCATGCTTCAATGGAAAGGGGAGTGAACCATTTCGAGGGTGGAGAAACGAAGCCCGCACATTGCCAGTCACACAAAAGAGTGCAAACAATCTGGCTGTTGTGAGAGCCCTGTCCCTTGGCGTGTAAATATCCTCCCTGCAACAGCCACGGGCGAACGAAGAGACCAGGGAGGGGGGGTTTGAGGGGCGCAATAAAGCAGAAAGGTTGAAGCGGGGGTGGAAGAAGTATTGCGGGGATTGCAACAGAAAGCTGCATAGGTTAGGAAAGGCGGAAAAGAGGATGAGAGGCACCCAGGACCTGAAGGAACATGGATTTTAATGGTGGCGAGTGTATGAAAAGAGCGTCGGGAAAGGGTTGAAGTAGGCTTTGAGGCAGGAACCGAGAAACGGGGAGGCAGGAGAGAGAAAAGTGTATCCTAGGGTGTCTGTGCCTCAGTTCAATTCGCGGAATCCTGGATCCCGAGGGCATTTTAAGACGCTTCGCCGGGAAATGATTCCCACTCCTTTAAACTGGTCCTACTCCCAAGTAGCGCGTGCTTAACACTGCGGCGCCAGGGGAACTTCCTCGGGCACAGCCCCCGAGAGGTGAGCGCTCGGCGGCGACCTGGGGAATCGTCTCGCTCCAGAGGGGAGGGGGAGGGGCAGGTGAGAGCCGCACACGGGCACCAAACAAGCACTCCTTGACCAGGAGCGGGATCCAAGAAACCCTGGATACGGACCTAGAGAGGGAGGAGTACTGGCACGAACGAAGGAAGGGGGATTTCTAGGGTGCGCGAGGAACGCAGAATGTGACGCCGGGGGTGGTGGTGGCGGCGGCGGGGGGCGGGAGAAAGAGCACGAAGAGCAAGCGGAGCGGCAGCCCACAGGAGAAGAAAGCGGGAGGAGCGGCGCGCGAGAGTAGGAGGGGTCGGCAGGCGGGCGCAAGGTAACGCTCGGCGGGCAGGCGGGCTAGTTGGCGTCGGGCGCGCGCAGCGCGGGCCTAGTTGAGGCGGCTTAGCTGCGCTGGCAACTCCCCGGGCGGTCGGTGGCGCGCGGGATGCGTGGTTCCCGCGCGCGCACGGAGAGAGAGAGAGAGAGTAGCGTGTACGAAGCGATCGGAGGGCTCAGCGGAACGGCCGGCGTCTTATCTACGTGCGGGGAGACGGTGGCGGAGCTCGAGACGCCCGCGGGTCAGAGCAAAAGCAGCATGCGGGTGGCGGCGCTCTGGGCGCGCGTGGTGAGTAATGTCTCGCCTTCCAGCTCGCTCGCTCGCTCGCTGCCTGTTGAGCATAGTAGGAAAGGCTGGCTTCTCCCGTGGCTTTAAAAGCCCCGCTTGCCACGTTCAACTTGTCCCATCGCGTCGTGTAGGGTTTCCCACTGGAGAGTTCTTCTGGTCATTCCGCCGCTTTCCGCAGAATGCAGTCGTCCCCCCCGTCCCCCCCATGTCCTCCGGGAAATCATCTCAGCGGCGGGAACTCGCCCTCGCTCGGGTGGGTGGGGGTCTCTTGCATCCGATTACTCGCGGAATGTGGAGTTCTGGGTGGGGGGGTGGAATGTTCCTCGCGACCCGCCCTCCTCCTCTTCCTCACCTGCTGCCGGCATTCCGGTCGATTCTTCCTTTTTATTCCGGAATCCAATTGTGGGCCGTTTCCCGTCTTCCTCTTTTCCACCTGCACCACCTCTGGGCTGCTTTTTATGCGCTGCGCTGTATTGTGTTGGCGTGACTATTTGGGAACTGTTGCACGAGAGAGTATTTGCATTTTCTCCACTTCAGTCTTTTCCGTGATTTGTGCTCGGGGTGTATGTTTTAGGATACGGTAGGGCACAATCCGCCTCCTGTTTCATAACCAGGCGGTTGCGGGTTTTTTTAAAATCCAGTTTAAAGGTTGAGATTCTTCCCGATTGCGCGTCCACGGAGGTTTAAAAAAATAAAATAAAGAAGGATTTCCCTAAAACCTGAAGGAGTAAAAGGAGATGCATCAAGTGTCCGAATGTTCATGTTGCCTGGAAATACGGTTTCCTTATTAATGAAAACATGGCCTGGTGACCTTTCTCTCTACACGACATAATAATATACGAATTGTCGACGAAGTCTGTAAGAAAATCGTTCTCCGGGTATATATCCACCCTCCCCCATGGCGGTTTGAAGAGATCTGCTGACTTCACCTGCGGTGGCTTAAGACTCTCGCGGCCAGGAATGCTGTCTTGCCTGCTTCTCCACCCTGACACAAACGTTCAGAAACAAAATCTTTGGATTTCTCCCAGGTTTACAATAGAGTCTGGAAAAGAGAAATAGTTAATACCACTGCAACAGTAACCCGCAAACCAAATGCTTTCCTAATGCCTGCTTTTTTCAATCCGCAACCCAGGAGCTGAGTTAAATACTTACGTATTTATTTATGCTTGTGTGCCTTATTTATTTATGCATGTATGCGCATTGGAAAGGATTGAGAAAAACAATGAGTTTTGGGGGCTTTCAGCAGACAGATTTGTGGTTTTACACTTCCAGACAGCTTTAGAGTAGTGCCTTCTTGCTTTGGAGTTTGCACTTCATGCTTTTAAGTAAAATGGGTGATTACCAAACTAACTCATAAATGTTTCTGTTCTGACATTTAGCTGTTAGCATTCATCATTTCATTTTCTTCAAAATAAAGGGTGCCTAAAAATCATGGAGAGCTTTGTGTGCTCTTAGCAATGGCATGTTTTGTTTTTGGAATGCTGGCTTCTTAAAATAATTTTTAGACCAAAAAATAGTTTTCTGTTTTTTTTAACAGCATTTAAATATCTTTTTGTAGTGAATGTGAAATACGAACTGAAGTTTCTCTGCATTCCAGGGTGTTGTGGACAAAACGGCTTTTGCATTTCTCAGCATTTTAATATAGAATTAAACAATGGAAGGTTTCTTCTTGGAATTAGGTGATAAAGCATTCTGCCACCTTAAATTCTATTTTGTCATTTGTCCTGGGAAAGGGTTATGTTTGTATGCAAGATTTAAACTTTTGCCCCCTGTTGGACTGGCAGAAGTACTTTAGATGAGAAGGAAAAAAACCCTTTTAAAATGCAAATGGTGTAGGCACTTTGTCAACCATCTCCCACTCAACTTGTTGGTTTCTTTTTAATGACTAGTAGATCCCAAGAGGACTTCTGAATATCAGGAATGAGAGTACTGTAATATTTTCAGTGTTCCACTTGTTAATTTTTATTTTTTCCCCAATACTAGCTTTACATAGGTGTATAAAACTTGGATTACAGAATCATAGTCATGATTTTTTACTTCACTATTATGCACAGTAGTATAACTATAATATTGTTTGAACTTATTTAACACAAAGATGCATTCTTATTTTTACCATTTCCATAAAATAATTTATCACCTTGAAAATGCAGTCTGAATATTGATTTTTGAATTCTTAAAGCATTTGTGCATGGAACTTTAATACTGCAATTTCCAGTGGTTTATATCAATTACTACTATATTGAAACATTGACAGTGCATCCTAATTTTGTACATTGTGTATCAAACTATTCATTTGGCATTGGAATCTGTAGGATCTATGTTGTTTCCTTTGGAGTACAGATATCAGTTACTATAGCTAAGTGAAAAATCAGGTCAGATGCATGGACACATAAAGAATTAAGATTGCCTCTAAGCTCACATTCAGTCTAGGACTACGAGACCATAACCATCAGTCTAGGACTATGTCACCATAACCAGATTTGTAGGGCTTTTCACAACTGTTCTCCCCTTTCCCTTAGTGTTATTATTGTTAGCTTCAAATTATGGACCTTTCTTGATGTACATGCTAATAACCAGAAATTATTCCTAATTTGCACTCGTTCAATATGAAATGATTAGGGTTGAGAAATCAGCTGCTTTAGTATTTGCAGGATTTTGAATATGGCTAACTCATTCTAGATAAAAAGTTGAAGAGGTGGATTGTTAATTGATGCTCATTCTTTTGGTATTTTTCCATTGCTCTGCTGCCCTCTTATCAAACACACTTTCAGAAGACAAAAGAAAATGATATTATACTTTCCATATGTTGGGCTGTGTCTGCCTTCCTTTATTTGGAAGAGAAATAAACACTTTGCTTCTCAAATATAGCCGTCAGTTAGCATGTCTAAATGAATAATGGCTTTGCCCAGAAGGGTGTCTATAACTTTTTAAAAGTTGCCTGATTTCTTGGATACAACTTTTGCTTATTTCAGGTGAAATTATGAGTGCCTACCTAATACACATCTGAGTTAAAGTCAGCATGGTAAAAAAAGAACAAATAATGTCTTATTCAACAGGAACGTTTCCCCCTGAAGTCTTATTCAAAGGAATAAGAAACTATGAACATAGTTTAAGTTACTTTTTATTTGGAGCTTCTACAAAGATCGATAACCTTTTGTTTATGTCACTATCACTATATATGCCATCTCCACAAAGGAGATATTTACTGGATTGCCAGTGTCGTTGAATAGTTCTCCTTACTTCCCCTTAACACTGGAATATTGGAGTATGACTTCATTATAAAAATCATATGAAAATATACATATAACTTGCTATCTCAATACTGATATCACAGTGGCTGGTTTATTTTGCTGGTTAATCTTTGGCTTATTACTTTGCCAAGTTGTCACATACGTAGTTTTTTTGTTCAAAAATACAACTTACAAGCTCATTGTTAATTAAGAAATTAATGTGTCATCATTACAGCCATCCTTGTACTTAAAGTAAGTTGTAAAATAGTATAGGTACATTTAAATTCTTGCTTGCTTATTTTTAATCCATAAATTTTGAGGAGACTAAGATTTGTTACTAATTTCTAGTTTCACATTTGCATGAAAATTCAAGACAGTTTAATCAGTAAAATGAATATAAACCTTATATATAACATTGGGCCTGAAATTAATTATAGAACTAATGCTTATCCTAAATCTTTGTAATCAGGACACTGTGCCCTTCAAGATAACCTCTAATTTGATGTAACAGTATTATTTGAAGAGCATGTAATGTAATGCATGCTAACCCAATATAAAAACTCTGTTTTGGTCTTGTCATGCAGGCCTGGTAATCTGCATTCTAGTCACATTCAGGATTGCCTTTTGGACATGTGGGCTTGGATGCGAGTTGTCTGTTGCTTTGAGATGCAAAGGCCTATTTATTTCTACCTATTCTGAGTTAGATGGAATAATTATGCCAAATTCCCTATGGTGTGATACACCATTGGGGTGGTGTATATAGAAATCTTCGGGCTGGACAAGCTGCAACCCCTTTCTATTAAGAACTATGAATGATTTGAGTTATACCAAATTAATTGTGAGATGCACAACTTTTGGCCTTTAAATTTAATGTTTACATAGGCTTGTCATGTTATTATATATGTAGTTGTTTTTATTATATCAATTTACTGTTTATCATGAAGGGTAGAGTTTTCCACTTAGAGAATAGTAATACTGAACAGCATTTGTGATTCAAAGGGTAAATAGTGCTAAGAAGAGCATGAGTGTTCCATGTAGCATTTACTAATAACTTCTTAAAGCAATCACATCTTTTCCTGGGATCAATAGCTGTCTCCAGTAGTTGTTGAAGAATAATCTCAAGAAAATAAAAAGTTGTGTTTGGTTTAAAATATATAATGTGTATGATATGTTTTGGTTCTATAATTTCCGCTCTCAATGACATACTAGTGAGGATTGATATCATTTTTAAAATTATACTATGTTTTGAATTTTCATATAAGTTAGCCCGTGTTTTGCCAGAGGCAGCAGTGCTGTACTTGGATAGAATAATTTGATTCCCAACAATATTTTTTTTTAAATTACATTTATATGCCGCCCTTCTCCGAAGATTCAGGGTGGCTTACAATTTTTGGGATACAACCCAGTGTGCTCAGCAATAGCCTTCATTCCATTGTATATGCCTGCTTATTACTAAGCGGCATTTTTACAAAGTCAGCTTATTGCCCCCAACAATCTTGGGTCCTCAATTTATCTACCCCGAGAGGATGAAAGGCTGAGTCAACCTTGAGCCTGGTGGGATTCGAGCCTACAGTAATTGTAGGCAGCTGGAACTTAAATGCAGGCATTTAACAGCCTGAGCCACCAAGGCCCATATTGGGCAAATAACACATATGTATTATTTTTATGATGCAAAGCTATTTGGGATAGAACTTTTCAAATCTGTAATTTTAATTATAGAATAAATTACTTTTCTTGTACAATACTGTTGATGTTTATCTCGAAGGGCAGAATGTGCTGATTACAGAAATATAGTGTGTGTTAGGTCATTGCTTAATTTTAATATTATGTAAGCTTTATAGTTATATTTATTTTATTGACTGAATTACCTTTTGGATTTTCATATGAATAAAGAAAATAAGTGCTTTGGCCTCATCTGATTTAGGGTATCTACAGATTACAGATTAACAGAATTGGAAGGCACCTTCTAGGTCATCTAGTCCAAACCCCCCCAAGTAGGAGATCCTACACTATTTCTGATAAATGACAGTCCAATCTATTTGAGAAGCCAATTCCTTTCCTGGAAAACACTTTAAAAGCAAAAAGTTAAAACAACTTACAGTATAGTCAAAAAACCATGCAATGTCAATCTCACTTCATCCAGGCTTCTCATGAATCTACGTGTATATGATTAGTGTGATCCGAAGGGATTTTGGAATGCCAAGGTCCATTTTCTTATTAAATTGGGCCTATTTTATTTAATGATTTTTGTAATACAGCTGGGTTAAAAATAATACTTTCCACTTTTCTGCTGTTCATGTGTTGCTTATCTATGATTTCACTGTGACTTCTGGCAGAAACAATAAAAGAAATAAAACCAAACTATTTTCCAAATATTTTGGTAAAGAAAGAACATTTCTGGATTGATGTCCTTGATTCTTACTGAGAGAAGACTTGGGTTATTTTCATCCGTATGTGCTGGTTGTGCCTTTTTAGAATGAGAGTTGTTGAATTTTCACTTCCAAAAAAGAAAAGTGGTAACAAAAGAATTACTTGGTCTTTAAGCCATCAATATTGTGTGTTTGATTTTATATATAAAATATTTAATTAATTATAACCATAGATTTTGGCAAAATTCATATAAAATTACAGCAATCCATATCATTTCAGTACATCCCCCTCCAGTAATAATAGATTGTTTGGTTTTGACTTTTTGTCAACACCTAGCCATTTATTGCATGAATCATTGTTAAACAAATCATGGTTTAGAGCAACTAAACAATTATATTTTCTGGGTTTGCATAATAGTGGTTCATTAGCATAATTGCTTATATAAAAAGATTACACTATTAACCTTTACAGATCTACATATTATATAGCTTTAAGTTATTAATGACTTAAAGATCAAGTTTTCCATTCTTTGGAATATATGTACCTAAATCTAGCAGAGATGGAGGTTGTGAAAGCAATATTGTTAACAAAAACCTACAGTTCTTAGGATACTATTATTATGGTTATGTATGGGTAATCTGTTAGAATCACAGTCTAACACTGATGGAAACTTAATAAATTAAGTCCTAATAAAAGACTTAAGAATTACATGTAGTCTTTGAATTACAACAGTTCATTTATTGACTCATTAAAGTTACAATGGCACTGAAAAAGTAACTTATGACTGTTTTTCATACTTATAACCATCCTCATGGTCATGTGATCAAAATTTGGACACTTGGCAACTGACTCATATTTATGATAGTTGCAGAGTCCTGGAGTCATATCCCCTTTTGCGACCTTCTCACAAGCAAAGTCAATAGGGAAGCCAGATTCTCTTAATCATGTTGCTAACTTAACAACTGAGTGATTCACTTAACAAGTGTGGTGAGCAAGATTGCAAAATGAAGAAAAATCACTTAACAAATGTTTCACTTAGCAACAGAAATGTTGGGTTCAATTGTCGTAAGTTGAGGATTACCTGTATTAAAGTAGCATCTAAGAATAAGGACAGTTCCAAGTAGGGTTTTTTTTGTAAAATTAAGAGTGTTTAGATTTGATAAATTTAGGATTACCAAATATTATATCAACTCTTCACAACAATGTGAAGTCATAGCTGCCAGTTCTTTAGCTGATATTGGCGTTCATTTGCATCAGGTTCTTCCCAAAAATTTGGGTGTCAAAATATATAGACATAGTGTATGCACAGATCAAAGCAGTCTGACTTTTTGCAATTGACTGATGGAAATTTTGTCAATGCCCAGAATTTCTACATGTTGTGCATGCCATTATCTTTTAATTTCAATTTTCAGATCTTGACAGTCTGTGATTTTCTCTAATTCTTTGTTTTCTATTCTACTATCCCTTGGTTTTGCCACATCAATTATTCACACTTCCTTCTTTTCTGCCACAGTTACATCTATGTAACTGTGAACCAAGGCCTTTATCAGTTTGTATTTGGAAATCCAACAATTTTTTAAACACACACACCCTGGTATACATTTCAATGTTAGTGTTATATTTGTAGGAAATATTTCTAAAAGATTTAATAGAGCTTCTATAAGGAATATATTATTGTTGATCAAAACCTTATTTGAGTCTTAAATATATTTAAATGTTCTCTGTTCTGTATTAATGTGTGACTTTAGCCTTTTAATGAGGTTAACAAATGCAGTGGTTCCTCGTAGAAATTGATTCCTCTATTGCTCTTGAAAGATATAAAAAGTAGAAAACTGCTCAATGTGATGAGATTAATATGATTGTAGTTTTATAATTCGTGATTGAGCTTTTTATATAGTTTGCATGATTATGAAAAAACTGTGTACTAACATTTTGTATAGTTAATTGGATTGTAAACTTATAGACACATCAAGGCTGTGTTGGACTGCTAAATATCATTATGCAGTGCTGTTTTGTGCTTGTCAAAACATTATAAGAATAACTTGGTCTTCCATTTCAGTTTTACAGTGGTTTCTAAAGTGCTTTTTAGAACAGGCTGAGTTAAAACTACTTGATTCCCATTATGCACCTAAAGTAGTAATAAAAAACTTAAATCTAAAATAGTTAGAGCCAAAATGCTGCTGTATAATACTAATTCAACAGAAAAGTGTTTCTTGAACAGTGCAGAATGAGACAATTACATGAAGAACAAAATAGTTTGACAATTTAACTTGAAATTGTATGTATTTAAAATTACATATTGCATAATTTGTGCACAAGTTCTTAGAAGCCTCTATTTGTGCAAGGGTTCTCGAGCCCAAATTCTGAACCAAAAATTTAATGGCATGATGATTCTGCTAACATCTTGAAATTCTTTTTTTTTACGTGGACTGGGAGATTAAAAAAAAAGATATTCAGAAGACAAAAAGTTAATGCAGAATGTAATACCTTTAAAAATTGTTCCAAATATATTTAAAAATTTGCAAGAACCAAGCTATTATATTGTATTATTTGGCATGCTAATCTGTTTTTTTTTTTTGGTAATCAAAATAAAAAATGTTTTTTTGTGGGGATGGGGTTATAGTGAGTCTTCTTCCATAATACTATTAGAGGTACAAAGTTGATAAGTTTGCAGTATTATAGGCAGTACCCATAAGATTAGATAGAGTTACAATGTTTATAACTTTGCAATATGTATAGGTAGTATTCATAAGATTGGAAAATTATTTCATAAGTTGAAATTAATACATCTGCTGCTGATAATGATTTTAAACCATTTTTACAATATGCCCGATATTGAGTACATCTCTTGATTCTTCCCAACTGTAAAAAGGTTTAGCCAATTACTTTACAGGTCCTGTATTCATGAAATTACAGAATTCATATCCAGCCTACACAACATATTGCCATTTATGTTGCTCTCCAAAAACAGTTGCAGCATCCTCTGAAAATGGTTATATGAGCTGACATTGGGTGTGAATAAGAAAGAGGACTAATGTCATTTAGTATCTTGGTTTGATACCAAGATATGTGCTGCAGGGCATAGTTTATATGTAGAATAGACTAGGATATGATTTCTCTTCTCACTTTAGAATTTTGAGGTGTTGTTAGAATCCGCTTCAAAGGTATGAGGGCTTTATGAATTAGATCAATGTTTCTTAAACTTTTTCTATCAGGACTACTTTCTGTTTTTAAAAATTGGGAATGCCAAAATAGCTTTTGTTTATGGTTCATATTTACCAATATTTAACATGTTAAAAATTAAAACTGACTAATTCACTGCCTCTACCATGATTCTTTTATGGGCTCTTTGTCAGTATGGACTGGGAAATAATTTTGATTTTGTGGACCTCAGAACCACCTCTCCCCCCCATTAAAATAAGTAATAAGTCCACATTTTAAGAAACACTGGATTAGATCATTTGAAAGAATGGATAGAGAAGAAATGCAATGGAGAGAGAAATTGAATAGAAAATGTTCCCTATATCAATGATTTAAGGTTAAATAAATATACGTGTGCATTGATACACTAGTTACCTCTGCCTTGTCCCCAAAACAATATAAGTATAACATGTTTAAAATAAAATGCCTTCAGTGGTTGTTGCTGGTTTGCTTTTCTGATTAGCACCAATAAAGCATTTATAAAGTTGTTTAAAAATTAGCTAAGATGTCATGGGTATTGCTACTTAGTATATTCTAAAGACTCTTTTGGACAAGAGCCTCATGTTATATTACTTGAATCACTGACTGCATCTCAGAGGGAAAGGGGGATATAATTGTAGTTTACAGAAAGCATGGTTGCATAACTACATTTTAAATCATTGTTTTAAATATCTCAATCATATTATTATATCTTACACGTGGAACCAGCAGCAAAATGTTGTAGTATTTAATATGCATTTTCAGCTTTGCAACCAAGTACTCCTGGCTTCTAGGATAAAACTGGTTCCTCCTACCCCAAGTTCCAGTCAGCATTTAGGAGACACTGAAGGCAGTCAGTCCTGGTGGGGCTCTTGTAAAAAAAATTATATAATAGGTTTTTCCCCCCTTGAAATTTCAAAATTGTGAAGTACCCTCAAGATTGTTACTATAATGATTATTTCAGAAACTTCAGACGCTAGATATGTGTGGATTATGTGTATCAGTGCGGGCCAGGATAATCTCTGTGGGAATGATATTGCAAAGGCAGGGAGCCACCATAAACAAGGCCTTTCTTCTGGGTGCCACCAGCTGTATATTGCTTTAGGAGACAGGACCTGCAATATTCCTTGCCTCCCCTCTCTAGTGGTTCGGGTGGACGTAACAGGGAAGAGATGATCATTCAGTCCCAAGCCATAAAGGGCTTTAAAGATGATAGCCAGCACCTTGAAAAAATGGTACTTGTGACTAAGAAGGGGCATGCATAAGCACACAACAGTGCCTACTGTCCTATTGTCTCCAATTATTCATACCCATTTTCTGTATTTATACTTATATTTATTATCTTGTAAGCTATTGACAAATAAAAATAAAATGAAATCAATAAATAAAATAATTGATCTTATGGAACACTTTTTCTTGGTGTTATTTCTCACAAACTTTGCCAGTCTAATGTCCCTGGATGTTGCAGCTTCTGGCCACATTGGCTGAGAATTCTGGAATTCTTGTTTCAACAAATCTGGAGGGAAACTGGGGAAAATTTGAAAGTATTAATGGCATAATATATGTAATGGCTTTGTGTTTCATACCAGTTTAACATCAGAAGTGATTGGAACTTTACAAAGAAGTCAATTCTTATAAAATGGTAATATTGAATCCAGTAGAATGGTGGTTGAGAATTATTGAAATTGGTTATGGAGTTTTGTACATTATATGATTTTTTAAAAATTCTGTTTAATATAGGAATTTTAGATAATATGCATGATGAAATAACACTGGTGTAATTCAACCCCACAGAGGTTATTTTTCTTGTAATTGCAATTGCTCAGTGGGAAATTGAGCCTACATCAATGCAACTAAAGCCATTACTTTTATTTTCCTGCATGAGCTACATTATTTTCCATCACCACTATCCTATCTTCTCTAGTGAAGTGAAAAAAGGGCCATGCCTCAAAGGTTCCTATTTGGCTGCATGTGAGACTTACCAGAATATGGCAGTACTTAATATAGACCTTGTTTATTTAATAATTTATTTTTTGTTGATGTTGATGAACAAAATTTGCATTTCTTTGGTCTTTCTATTGAAGCAATATTATTTGCTTAAGGCTCTCCTTAAGTTGCAGTTCAGATAAGTTATGATATTTTTATGCTACTGCTGCTGCTGATCATATATCCATTGTGGTAACATTTTGTAGTGGCTATATTGCCACTTCACAAAACATTATCCTCTTTTGGTTTTCTTTTGGCCTTGAGAGAAGAAAGAAAGGGACAATAATAGGATTTCTATAGCTGTATAGAAATTTTCTTACTATAGCTGCTAATTGCCAGTAATAAGAGCTTGTGAGCATTGTATTCAGATAAAAAGGCCTAAATGTTAAACATTCACATTCTTCACATTCTTCCTTCACTGTATGTTCTCCATCTAAACAACCCAAGATCATCTTGATACTCTTATGCATTTCGATCTTGGAATAGTTTTGGGCCTTAGTTCTTATTTTTTCATGTTTACTTAACAACTTTTATGAAAAAAAATCATAAAATTGGGTCTGGTCACATGATTATTTCCTTAACTACTGCCACACAACTAATTCAGGGGTCAATTATGGTCATAGTTGAAAATTACCTGTTAGGGATTTCCAGTCAACCATTAATGTAGATATTGTCTGTTCTCTAAAGAGATTAGTTTAGCCATCCCTGCAAGTTTCATCATCTTTACCAACCATTTCTTCATTGTGGGTAGTGTCAAACCTTTCCCCTTTTGAGCACATAATAATAATTTCCTGTGGCAGCTTCGGGGGATGGGAGTGGGAGGCCTTGTGCTGTCCTGGTTTACTTCCTCTGCGGCTACTCTCAGTGTTGATACGAGGGGACAGATCAAGCCCTCGCCCACTGCTTTATGGGGTTCCGCAGGGCTCCGTACTCTCTCCACTCCGGTTCAACATTTATATGAAACTGTTGGGTGAGATCATCCATCATCATGGACTGAGGTATCACCAATATGCTGATGATACTCAGCTGTATGTCTTGGCCCATGGTGAGTTATGTGTTGCTGTGTCCTCCCTCTCGCAGTGCCTGGAGGCTGTTAGAGGCTGGATGGGGAGCAATGGGTTGAAACTAAACCCTTGCAAGACTGAGTGGCTCTGGGTTTGGGGTTCATTGGCTCAGAGAGAATTGCCACCTTTGATCTTGGATGGGGTGGTACTACCCCAAACAGATCCTGTGCGTAATCTAGAGGTTTTCCTGGACTCATGACTCCTGCTTGAAGAGCAGGTGGCGGTCGTGGTGAGGAAGGCCTTTGCACAACTGCAGGTTGTGCATCAGTTACGCCCTTTCCTGGACCAACGATCCCTACTCACAGTCATTCATGCCCTAGTCACTTCCCATCTTGATTATTGCAACACGCTCTACATGGGGTTCTGACCAAGGCTTCCAAACCATCATTATGCACACGCTTATTTTAAAAACAAGACTGATTTTATTGCAATGCTGGGAATTGTTTATTAATCTCAAATAGTCTCCGACATAAGCACCCACCTTTCTTTTCTGTGAACTGCTGCCAATAACAGAAGTATCAAATGAACTAGAAAAAAACCAACTGAAGTACAAAGAGCTTCAAGAATGACTCTGTACCGAATGAACTACTTTGCTTCCTGCAAAGGTTTCATCATCTTGGCTTGACCTTTATACCTTATGGGAGGGGCAGTCACCTCCCAGCCTTACTCCCGAGTCGCCCCTTTTGTTTCAGCTGCTCTCACCTTCTAGCAGCTCTGCGCACACGCGCACTGGGAACAGGCTCCCCTGGGTCCTCTGCCTTGCTGCTGCCAGACTCTGAAGGCAGCATCCCACTCTCAGATGGTCCTGGCCCTATCTCTGCATTGGATACAGGACCCTCTTCTGAGTTCTCTCCAGACTCCCTGACTGGTCCCTGTTCTTCCCCACTGTCTGATTCCGCTGCTGTCTGCACCGGCTGCCGGTGAACCACAACACACGGGGCTGCCCTTGAAGAACATTTGGAAGCTCCAGTTGATGCAAAATGCAGCAGCGCACATGGTTTTGTGCAGACCCCAGTGTACACATGTTTCACTTCTCCTGCAGGAGCTGCATTAGTTGACGATTTGCTTCTGGGTGCAATTCAAGGTACTGGATGTCACCTTTAAAACCTTTCATGGCTTGGAACCAGGTTATCTGAGGGAACATCTTTTGCCGCTCACATCTACCCGACCCATTAGAGTGGAGAGGCAGGAAATGCTGTGGGTCCCATCCCTGAGGGAGGTACACCTGGTGGGACCCAGAAGAAGGGCATGGTGGCTTCTTCCCTCTGGAACATCATTCCCCCAGAGATTAGAATGGCTGCCTCACTAATACTCTTTCGGAAGGCACTGAAGACCTGGTTCTGCCAGCGGCCGGGGGAACCCAGAGCGGGATGGAGCCCATCAAATGGCTCATGTGATCTGCTGTCATCGGGGCGGGAGGTGGGAATTGGGAGGTGATTTTTTTTATTTCCCCCCCCGATTTTGTTCTATTATACTTTATTAATTTGATTCTTTTTGTTAACTTTTATTGTTTTTTATTTTAAATATGGTTTTATGTTCTGTAAGCCACCTCAAGTCGCCATGGGCGAATAGGTGGCAATATAAATTCAATAAATAAATAAATTTTGCTAGTTATCCTTATAAAAATGAACTTCCATGGCTTTCCTAGTCACCTGTCCATTAGTCCCAAAGGAAAAGCCTCTGGTTTCAATTGTACTTAAATTTTCAAAATCTTCTGAAATTATATATTTATATTCAAATATTTGTCCATCAAACATTACAAAATGTCTCCTTATGTTGTTCAAATGTCCACCGAAAATTTGAACTCGCTTTATACATTCTAGACAACTTTTCTCCTGACAAATACTGACAAAATTTGTTTCGTTTTATTAAAACAAATCTAAGGTTATAACACAATGTAAATGTCAGTCCTTTCAGCCACATATTTTCACATGGATCCATGTGTACATTGTAACCAATGTTTTAACCCATTTTATCATACATTATTTTACATGTTCTCCTATTTCATGTTTCAACAAAATTTTATATTATTTTAGCAATGACATGTTCCATCCTTAGTATGTAGTTCTGTTTCAGTCTCAGTCTTGCATTGTTCAAAACCATAAAATACTTTATTCAGATTAAATCTTACAATTGTACACAAAAAAAAGATTAACAAGTATATTCTACTGTTAATCTTTTCTTGATTTTAACAGAATAACAGAACAGTAGAGTTGGAAGGGACCTTGGAGGTCTTCTAGTCCAACCCCCTGCTCAGGCAGGAAACCCTATAACTTTTCAGACAAATGGTTATCCTATCTCCTATTAAAAGATCTCCATTGTTGGTGCACCCACAACTTCTGGAGGCAAATCATTCCACTGATTAATTGTTCTAACTTTCAGGAAATTTCTCCTTAGTTCTACAAGTTGCTTCTCATATATAAGTGATTGTCCACTAGGACTTGAAGAACCCTCTTTCAGTTATTAATATGGAACAAAGTCGAATCTATTCTATACCTGTGCATTCAGTTTTTCTTGCCAACATGTAGAACTATACTCTTCTCACCTCTGAATCTCATTTTGTTAGAAAGAGCCCAGTGTGTCAAGGTCCAGCTGGGAGCTCGCCAAGGCCAGGACTCAAGCAGCAAATGAATTAAGCGAGCTGCACCTACCTCCAACCCGAAGGTTCCATGTGAGATGAGCAAGTGCCTGCCAGCTGACCGGAGACTGGGGCCTGGACACAACGTTATCAGCTGGCTGGTGATCGGAAGCTAGGAGATGAATATCATGGCGTTCTGCCAGGAGCAGATGCCAACATACAGCTGATCGGCGATTAGACGGTGGCTGCGGAGATAGACAGGTTGGAACATCTTGGAGCAATACCAGCTTGTTGCTGATTGCTCCACAAGTGTTGGCTATTAGATGGTGGCTAACAGTGGCCAAGGTGTGGTTGCTGGTGATGTGGGGGTGGGGCCGGGACTTTTTTTTTTTTAATTACATTTATATGCCGCCCTTCTCCGAAGACTCAGGGCGGCTTACAATTTTTGGGATACAACCCAGTGTGCTCAGCAATAGCCTTCATTCCATTGTACATGCCTTTTAAAGAGCTCTGGGAGGCGGATGCTCCCAACACTGACTTTGCACGGGTTGCCCTTATTTTTTGCTACCTGGGATTGCTGGTGTGTTGAAACGAGAGGATTAAAGTGAATTTTGGAAGACACTGCCTGGTCTGTATCTTTTCTTTCTTGCACTTGCCAGACTTGCCCAGAAGTGGCTGAGAGAAAGCTGGCGCTTCCTTCTTTTCTTCTGTTTCCTTTGTCCTGGCCTTGGTTTCCATTCGGGTTGGGAGTTGAGGATGGCTGAAGGAACAGTCCTTGAGGTGCAGCCGGAGTCTGAGGCAGAGGAGGCGCTGGAAGCCATGTAGGATGTGCCACAGCAGAAGTGGAAGATGAGGTTTTGATGGGAGCTTGGCAGCTGGCTATCAGGCCAAAGATACGTGAGGCCCAGTTGGTTCCCCGGCCAGGTGACGGCCATAAGATTCCAACAGTTGAGTCAGGGAGAAAGGTGGTATAGTCCAGATATGACTGTTCCTCAGTGGGGCTCTACCCATTCCACGGAGTGGAGGGAACGAAGATGGATGGGGGATGAGGACAGGGCGTGGAGCTACTCAACCATTCCTGGTAGCAGCACTCTGGACATATTAAGGGAAAGGTTTGGGGAAGCGAGTTTAAGGGATGGCACATGGGAGAGGCCCGCATCCTGGCAACCTCAGAGGTCGGGGCCGTCAGTGGATAACAGGTTTGCCTTGTCTAGCCCTAGCCCAAATCCAGACCGACTAGGGCCACGAGCTCAGAGATCTCAAGAGTCATCGCTGGCGAAGCTCATGCCACCATGGACCGACGCAGTAGGACTTGGCCTATAGCCGGGCCTGAAAGTTCCCATGGATAGGGACTGGGAGACCAATGCACAGCTTGACTTGGTATTGGGACAGGTTTGTGGGCAGTAGACCAGGGCCTTATGTGGGCTGTGAGACCTTGGAGCCAGCAAGTAGCATGGGGCCCACCGCCTTTGCAGGCAACATTTGATGGAAATTCTGACCAGGTGGCTCTTCCTCAGACAGGTAATAAGCCCCCTGGACTTATATGCACGTTGCTATCCATCGCAATGGGCCATGGTAGTGGTGGTAATGGGGGTTTTGGATGGCGAGGCTTCTGAGTGGGCAGCAGATTTACATAATGAGCGTGCCAGGGAATTGGCAGATGTGGGCCTTTTCTTAGAGGTCCTGAGGGCGTGTTTTGAGGATGGATCAACCTGTCAAGGGCCGATCTGTCAAGGACTATGTTAGAGAATTTCGCAGAGTGGCAGATAAGCTATGGTCATGGCCAGAGTGGCTGTTAGTCCACCAGTTTTGGGTTGGACTGGACCATGATATCTTCTAGGCCTGCCTCTACTGGGGTCTCCCGCATTGACTGTAGGATTAGTATCAAGCTGCCATCGAACTAGAGACTGGGTTACATGAGTTCTGGCTTTGAGGGGATGTGGGGCCCGGGGCCTGGAGATTCCCGGCCAGGTTAACGCCAGCAGTGGCTACCGGTACAGAGTCCAGTGCACAGGTTCCTACTGCAGTACGCCAGGCTTGGCCATTGCTACATTGTTTCCATTGCAATCAGCTGGGCCACAGAGCAGCAGAGTGCCCGGCACCAGTTCCACAACTGCCTACCGTGAGGGCTCCACAATTAGCACAAGGCAGCAGTCCCAGAAGGGCTACAGGATGATCACACCAAATGCCAGAACAGTCCCGCGTAATGATCCAATCCAGCAACAGAAGTGCCCAACCAGAGAGCCCACCTGATACGGATTCAACCGTGAATGGAAGGGTCCCACAGATGGAATATGACAGTGGGAATGACAGCGCGGAAGATCCAAGGGTGAGTAGCCCTATCCATCCATTTACAATACCTGTCACCATCAGGAATCCCAGGACGGCTCATGGGAACGTATGGGACTCTTAATTGACTCGGTGCACTCGATGCCTCATAAGCTTGGAGGTTATAGACCAATTAGGCTTGTGGGTAGTTCCACTGATTAAACCAGTCTGTTTTGAGCATGTTTCTAGTTCAGTACTTGGGGAGGTTCCAGCTACGACTGGAGATGGGGGAACATTGGAAGATAATTCGGTTTGTGGTGGTGACCAAGATGACTGAATCTCTGATTTTGGGCCTAGCCTGGATGGATAAATGGGGCCCAACAATCTGGTGGGGAGGGGGGGCATTAGGCAATTGCAGATAGCAATTGGACCCAACCCACCACCCCATGGGCTGGCAAGATAGTTGAGTCAGGCTGTTGAGTCTTTCTGTATATTGAGCCTATTTTCTGGAGCGTTGGCTATTCCTGCCAGCTTGCTGTCATCTGCAAATTTGTTGAGTTCCTATTCTATCATCTAAATCATTGATGAAGATGTGGAAGAGAGTAGTGGATCTAAGCCACAACCTTGGAGTACCCACTGCATATTTCCCTCGATGTAGATGCAGTTCCATTAAGGACTACACATTGAGTGCAGTTGGTCAGCTAGTTATGAATTCATCTGGTGGTAATACTGATTAACCCACCTATTTTACAATCCTGTTGTGAAATTCTAATACATCACGGTACGTTAACAAAGTATGCTTACTTATAATTTCTTATCTGTAAAGTGCTTCTTGTTTTGAAGGCCACAGAAATATTTTTGGGCACAACCTAAATTTATATTTATTCCATACTCTTAAGAATGGCTCATCTAACATAATGGTTTTTGAAATTTATATTAACCTTACCTTTGTCATTCCATAGATACCTATGCCACTCAAATCTCAAATCAAGTCCTTCTAACTCTAAAAGCCTTCTGTTTCTTAACAATACCCTTTCTTTCATACATGCTAAACAACAGGCAACAAAATATAATTTCTGTTTGGTTGTTTCAATTGTCCCTTTTCCTAATCTTTAACTCATAGTATTTTTCCCATGCCATGTAAATTTAGATGTATCCTTCTGCTATTGTTTAAATAGTTGCTCAGTTGTCAAACAGGTATTGTCTAAAACAAAAATAACATTTTAGGTTGAAACATTAATTCTCATCCACAGTGCAGCAAGAGTCCAGGAATGGGATATGTCTCCTCCCTCTGACGTCATAGAGCTGAGTCTGCCACTATATAAAAAGCCAGCCTCTAGCTGGCTTCCCAGCTTTTTGACTCAGCTTCTACTCTAAGGAGCTAGTGTCTCTGGAAAGGAGAAAGAGCTAAAACCAAAAATATTCAGTAGTAAAAAGCAGTTTGCGAAGAGAAGCAGTTTCAACACTTCAACACACGCTCTAGATTCGCTCTCCTGCAGCATCAGCCTTGGCACTGCCTTCAAGGGAGCTGTGAACAATCTGCTAGCCTCCCACGCAGTTTCTTTTGCATTACAAAAGTCTGCTCCACAGCTGACTTTTGGGGCTTCATTTCATCGTCTCTCAGCTGATAGCAGATAAGTGCTTGTTTTATCGCTCGGGACTGCTAGAGAGCCTAGGGAGCGAAGGAGGCAAAGAAGCCTTCCTGGAGCCAATGCATGTGGCAGGTGGCCCTTTTGGGGTGGTGGTCGGCCATTTTGTTGGAGGAACAGCCACTACCAAAAAGGTGCCTCATAGCTGAATTGGCTCACCTGGCCCACGCAACAGGCAGCACTCTTATAGTGAAAGCTCCCAGCACCCCTTGTGTCTGCCTTGTTGGCGAAAATGGAGAGGGACAATGCCCAGTCAGACCTCACAGGCCTAGAAGAAACACAGGGTTTTCAGGCCCCAATGAGGAAGAGAAGAAAGTAAAGAGGCCATTCAACAAAATGGGAGGAAATGCAGCAAAGATAAAGGCCAAGGCTTTAGCCCCCAAGAAGACTTCTAAATCTGGGCTGAGAAACGAAGGCATGCTGCTTTAGAAAAATAGTTTGCTAAGACCTTGGATCAGATGAGGAGCCGGATGCAACAGTCCTCCCAATCGGGAATTTCAGGTTTGCTCAGAGGTTATGGCCAGGGCAGGGGAGGCTGAAACTAGCTCTGCCAGCCACCTTCAGGTTTGGTCCCCAGAAAAGGTGGAAGAAGAGTTTCTGCCCCAGGACTTAAGCAGGTCTGGGCCCAACTTCAGACAGACTGCTTGGGGTCCTGGTTCCTCACACCCCCTAGGTCAGATGATCCAAGGTGGCCTTAGGCCTAGGCCTGAAGTGACGTTTACTCCCACTGCTGCAGGCCTGCGGCCAGTGGACCCTCCCACAGGTAGCAGGCCTGATGATATCAGGGATATGGTTTCTGTAGCCATCAGGCAGGGCCTAGCTGAGGGATTCCAACAGCTACTCTGCTTCTTGGGGGGGCGTCAGTCCCTATTCCCTGCTTACTTTCAAGGGGTCCTATCTCAGAGAGCTTTTCCCAGGCAACAGTTCAGTTGCCCACCTACCCAATCTGATTGGGGTGAGCATAAGGAAAGGGATTACACAAATCCCTCAGAACACAGTCACTTTTCCATGTCAGAGGAGGAGGAAGGTGAGATGAGGGATCGTAACTTATCAGAGGAGGAGGGGCTTGGGTCTGATCAACCCCCCTCAGCAGTGGTTTTTAAACCTCTGTTCAAACTGTTCCTACACAAGGCCTTGGCCACAGCTCAATTAAGTCCAGAGGAGGTGGCTCCAGAGCCTCAAGCAGCTTCTAGCCACGGGGACTCCCTTTTCTCAAAACCAGTGGTCCACACACAGGTTATTCCTTGATTTAGTAAAGGAGCAGTGTGCCTCCCCTAGGGCAGGGCCTCGGCCTTCATCATTTGACCGGTGCTTTTACAACGTGGGCCCCTCCTTGGCCAGTGCTCTCCTAGTCCCTTCTGTGGATGCTGCAGTGGTAGCCTTGTTCTCTACATCAGGCACCCCCACTGAGCCAGAAGATGTCCTCAAGGCAGAGGATAAGAGGTCAGAGCAGATCTCAAGTGTACCCACCAGGCGGCTGCTTGGGCTGTCCGAGCCTCTAGAGCAGCTTCATTTTTTACGAGGGCTTCGCTGCAATGGCTGCACCAGCTGCAAGATAGACTACCTACCACCAATTTCAGGTCACATCAGGATTTGAATAAGATCATTGAGGCAGCTGAATTTATGGCTGAATTTAAATTTGGCTAAGTTTGTCTTATGCTATGGCTTCCTCGGTAAGATCATTGTGGCAGCTGAATTTATGGCTGATGGTACTTTAAATTCAGCTAAATTTGCCTTATGCTATGGTCTCCTTGGTGGCTGCAAGGAGGCTCCTCTGGCTACGAAATTGGCAGTCTGATTTCCACCAAAAATGGAAGTTGGCGACTACTCCATGCACAGGAGAAGCTGTTTGGCAACGCCCTGGAGCCATACTTGGTGGAAACCAGGGAGAAGAGAAAGGTCCTCTTTTCGGCAGGAAAAAAGTCGGAGTATCGTCCCGTTCCATACTACCGACCATCCTCCTTCTGGCCCGAGTCCTCCACTCATTTCTCACAGGGCCAGAGAGTGTTTCCTCCCTGCCAGGAACAACGACCAGAGGCTGTGGGCAGTCAACTTCAAAATACTGGTAAACGGCCCTTTCGAGGAGGAGGTCGTTTATTCCAACACTCCAAATGAATGCCAATTCCCCCCCATCAGAGTTCATTCAGTCTTCTTTGCCTCCAGGTGGGAGGAGTCAACATTGGATGCCTGGATGCTCAGGACGGTGAGGTCGGGTCTCCAGCTGGAGTTCCTCTCACCACCTACAAGTTTTTTTGTACAATGTCCTATGTCTCAGGACAGTTCCAAGCAGGCCCTTATGGAATCGGCCATTCAACATCTGGTGGACATAAGGGCCATGCAGCCGGTTCCAGTGGATCAACAAGCACTAGGATTCTACTCTCGGCTCTTCATGATTCCAAAGGCCTCGTGGGGGTGGCGAGCCATTCTTGACGTCAAGTTTTTGATCAGGCGTTTTTAAGATGCAGACTTTGCATTCAATCCTAGAGAGCGTTCGGGAGGGTGATCTCTCTTGTACAGACCTCACGGAGGCATACCTCCATGTTTCCATCTGGCCCCTTCACCTCCAGTTTCTTCATTTCTGTTAACAGAATAAGCATTTCCAGTACCGGGCCCTTCCAGTCGGCCTCTCATTGGCACCCAGGATCTTCACCAAGGTCCTGGCAGCTTTGCTTCGGGCTGTTCCAGTGAGGGTTTGATGTTACCTGGACGACATCTTGATCCAGTCAACGTTGATCCACTCCGCAACCTACACACCACATTGCAGTTTCTACAGGACCATGGTTTTTCTATAAACTTCAAGAAAAGCCATCTCTCTCCAACGACTAGACTATTTCATCTCGGCGCAATCATCGATACGTCTCTCTGTGAGGTCTTTCTCTTCCCAGATTGCGGGGAGAGCCTCAACGAGATCATCCTTCAGATTCAGTGGCAGTGCACAGTTCCCTTGTCTCATCTGTCCAAACTCTTTGGGAAAATGATTTCCTGCATTGGCAACATCCCGTTAGCACGGCTGCATGCTCAGGCTCTTCAGTGGTTCCTGTTGCCATTTCAATGAGCAGGAACCAGCCACACTTCCATCAGGGTTCAGGTTCCACCATAAATCCTTTGCTCCTTCAGATGGTGGCAATTTCTGTCTGTCTGGAGGGGACATCCATTCAAGGAACCGGACAGAATCCTGCTCACTACAGATCTTCAGGGTTGGGGGTCCCATCTAGCCGGCGAGATAGCCCAGGGGAGTTGGGCTATCCCATAAATTGGCTAGAGCTCAAGGCCATCTTCCTAGCCCTGAAGCATTTTCAGAACAGAGTGGCAGGTTGCCACGTGTTGGTCATGACAGACAATATGGCTGCAAAGGCACATGTCAACAGACGGGACCTTGATGAGGGAAGCCGAATGCCTGGGGCGGTGGGCGGAGAGACACCTTCTTTCCATCAGGGTGGACCACATTTCGGGGGTTGACAACACCCAGGCTGACTGGTTGAGTCAATCCAGAGTCAATCAGTCAGAGTGGAGTCTCCATCCATCCTTGTTCCTAGATCGGAACAGGTTCGGAACACCTGCAGTAGACCTCTTTGCCACTCCTCGAAATGCTCAGGTAAGCAGATTCGTCACCAGATTTCCGACCCAGGGGGCAGAGGGGACCAATGCACTAAAGAGCAAATGGACTCCAGGTCTCCTCTACGCCTTTCCCCCTCTTCCTATCATCCCGGCAGTCATTCGGAAGATGTTGGAGGAAAAGGCGGAGCTCATACTCCTGACACTCCATTGGCCCAGGAGACCCTGGTTCGCCAATCTGGTGAATCTGTAGCCCAGCGATGGAGTATCCCGGCCAACAGGATCTCTCTCCATCAAGGAGCCTTACTCTACCCAGACCTTCAGTGGTTCCGCTTAGCTGTTGGGCGCTTGAGCGGCAATCTGAGGGATTCTATTACTCGCATCTACGATGCTGCCTGGCGGGTCTTTTGCACTTGGTGTTCAAAGGCAGCCCGTGATCCCACTTCGGCTTCTGTTGCAGATGTGTTAGTATTCCTTCAAGATGGGCTAGAGCAAGGGTTGGCTCCTAGCACCCTCCACCGTCAGGTAGTGGCTCTGTCATCAGTATTGTCCTGGGACAATTATTCATCCCTATCTCATAATCCCTCAGTTTGAAGGTTTTTGAAAGGGGCTTCTAATCTTTGCCCCCCTGTAGTTCACAGATATCCCACCTGGGATCTTCCTAGAGTTTTGCAGGCCCTTACGGGACTCCTTTTGAAGCTCTTAAATCTGTATTGCTTCAATTCATGGCCATCAAAGTAGCCTTTCTAGTGGCCATTACTTCTGCTAGGAGAGTGTCAGAATTCGCGGCACTCTTGGTCAGACAGGATCTGTGCTTTTTCCATGAGAACAGAGTAGTTCTAAGCCTAGATTCTACTTTCGTTCTGAAAGTGAATTCTTGGTTTCATCGGGCACAGGACATAGTGTTACCAGATTTCTGCCTCAAGCCACACCATGAGTTGGAGCACAAGTGGCATACGTTGGATGTAAGATGAGCTGTCCGCATCTACATCAAACGTACTGCGGGTTTTCAGAGTCCGAGGCCATGTTTGTATTTTTTTATCCTAACTCTTTGGGGAACAAGGCTTCGGCATCTACCATTGGTAGATGAATCAGAGCATGTATCTCCAAGGCCTACCAGACTTTGTCCCTGCTGGTGCCCAAAAACCTAACAGCCCATTTCACTAAAAGTGCTGCGACTTCAGCCGCCTGGACTACTCAGGTGACCCTTGAGGAAATCTGCAGGGCAGCTACCTGGGCGTTTCCTTCACCGTTTATACGGCACTATTGCCTGGATTCCTTTGCCTCTGCTGATGCTGGGTTTGGATGAAGGGTACTTCAGAAGGTTGTACCACAGCCGGAATGAATGGACCAGACAGTGGCCCTCCCATGGACATGCAGGTTTTGGTATGTCCAATTCCTGGACTTTTGGTGCAGCGTGGATGAGAATGGCATTGCTATAATTACCTGAGAACACACTTTCTATCTACGCTGCAAGAGAGTCTGGTCTTGGTGTGTGTGTGGGGGGGGTTGGTTGAATTAATTTCATTATTTATCTTCCAGAGACATTATGTCTGTCACGAATCTTCGCCTAAAAGCTGGGGAGCCAGCTAGGGGCTGGCTTTTTATATAGTGGCAGACTCAGCTCTGTGACGTCAGAAGGAGGAATCATATCCCATTCCTGGACTCTCTTGCAGTGTAGATAGAAAGGGTGTTCTCAGGTAATTATACCAACGCCCATTTTAATCACAAATTCTAGCCAACAGTGCCAATTGTACTTTATCTGACCTTGACATTTCTTTAACTTCATCCCATATTTTAACGTAATTATTTTGAAATAACATACAATTCATATTTAACAAAGTTATACACAAATGTTACCTTCTTCTCAATCTTAAAATCCATTTTATTCATCAATTTTGTTTAATATTGTGTCTTCCCGTTTTTGTTAACATCTTTGTCTTCTGTTTATTAATCTTGAAACCTGTTAATGCTTAAATTTTTCTAATTACTCATTATGTTCAATTCCTTTGAAAGGGTCTGCCAAAACCAAAGCCAATCATCCGCAAAGCTTTTATATGACCCTAATAATCTTTGCATCCATAATCCTCTCATATGATCTTATGTCTCTATAATTCAAGAACTAAAATAAATAAAAGAGGAGGTAGTGGGCAGCCTTGTGTTGTTTATTTTTCTATCTCAGGTGATTTGATTAAATCTCCATTAACAATTAATTATTAGTGCTGTTGTAGATAGCTATACTGTCATCTCTAACTCTTAAATTGCTACCTACACACATCTGAATTATCCCAGGCACTGAAATTGACTCTCTACTACTATTATCTCAGTGGCTTCCCTGTATTGGATTGCTGAGCAATGTGATGATAAATAAGATTAAAAACTACTCAAGCAGTTGTACACACATATACTATACATGAGGTGTTGTGGCCTCAGTAGCCAACCATTATATTGCACCACAAATCAAAAATTTCTTCCTTGCTTCATGATGGAGACATATTTCTTAATTCTGTGCTTTTGGAAAAGAGTGAGGAGTAGAATTAATCTCTTATGAATACTCATGAAAAGCTTTTGTTAAAAAAAGAACTACTCTGAAATAGATTAATAAGGAACAATGCCTAAATGAAGATTTTAAAGAAAAACTTAGTCAAAGCCTCATAGCCTATTGACTCATTTGACCAGTGTTAGAATAGTTTTCCTTTTCCATTTTGGAAACTAGGAAGTCTTCTCACAGGATACGGATTAAAAACATAAGCATATTTTTTAAAAAGGCAGAAGTATTTTCTGTGAGACAAGAAGTATAGTGTAACAGGTCACTAGACTGAGAAAAAGCTGCTTTTTGATAGCTGTAGGCCATCTGTTCCCTTTCCAAAGATTTTCATTCCACTGGGCCAAATTATCCCTGAGCCAATAAGTAAACTGCCTTTTTCCCCTTGGTAATCTACATCCTTTGTTGTCTTTTTTTGTTGTTTATGTTGGCACAAGTTTAACAGTACTTGAAAAGCAGATAAGCCTCTTTGAGAGTCAAAAGAATTATTGTGGGACAAATAATAGGAGTAATGACATTTTCTTAATTTTATGGCCCATCTATTTTAAAGGCTTTTGAATGTTGTTAACAGAAATACAGTTTTTAAATCATTACACGTCAAAAGTAAAAAAAATAGCCCAATTATTGTTTAGTCCTGTGTCTCCACAAGGTACATTAAATTAAATTTGATAATGCAGTAACCTGAACTAATCTCAGGAACTATTCAACGATTGTTTTCCATATACCTTGCAGTCTTGATTTGATGCTTGGATAGTGAACATAAGGATTTCATATCAGAGCACTATGTAGAGTAAGTATAATCCAAAGTTAAATTAAAACCAACCAAGAATTCTGTGAAACTTTGAAACATGATGATCAGTTTAGAGAACCGGTACTTACTAGTTTCAAAGGATTGGAAAAAAAGCAAATAACCTGGCATTGAAGGAATGTCTCCCTCCCTCCCAGAGAAAAAGCATCAGTGCAGAGTGTTACTGTTGATCCCTGAGAGTGACCTCGAAGGCATGGGCTGACTTGTATTGTAGGTCTTTTGAGATATCAGGAACTAGGTCATATAGATAGCAGGCCAATTCTAGCAGTTTGAGTTGAATTCCAGAAGCATACTGAAAGCAGGTGCTGCTATCTTAAACCTGTCTGCATATTAAGTTACAGTTGGTAAACTTGTAAGTTGGTAAACTTGTGTGGTTTTCTGACATAAATGCAACTTATGACATATACACATGGAATATAATTCTTTTCCTTCAGTAATTATATTACTTTGCAAAACTGAGTTGATCTACCAAAATCAACCTAAATTACATGAAATATCTGAACTTTTTTTGTGATGAAGTGTTTTAAGCAGTATCATCAATAAATAACGTATAGACCTAGTACTGCAATGATGCGGACATCCAAATAAGTTTATATACATGTACATGGATTGTCAAGGGCTGAGGTGTAGAAACTTTTAAAATACTTTAACTTATGTGTTTAATTTTTACTTTTTAGGGTTATTTACATGAAAATAAAACATAAATTTGTTTATACTACTGTGTGAAACATTCTTTTCCTGCTTTTATGTTTTTCCTCTTTGTATGTATCGTTATTAAAATGTATAAATATCTATTATTAAAACCAATATTTTTAGAACAGCTGTTTTTATTTTCAAGTGGGTGGTTAATCAATCATATGAATCATCTGCAATCATTTTTTTCTTAGTATTATTTAGTTGCTGAATTGGTTTTTTCTTCAGATACAGTTCCAGGGAGTTTTTTAGTACTAGGTATAAAGACAAATTAGGCCAATAGAAACAAGAATTTCAGCAACTGGAAAAGCTTTTCATTCTGTTTATCAATTTTGCTAAAATGAAAATCATACATTTATGACAGCATGGTTACCTAGAGACCCAAAACCAGATTTTATAATTTGTGATGACTGTTTTTATTTATGACTTTACAAGAGCCTATAGCTACTTACTTAAAGGCATATCAGCCATTCATATTTCAATTTAGCCATGTTTATCAACATTAACTGGTTTATTTTTTAGTCAGGTTATGTTTAAAAAGAACTTTCAGGGAAATGTGACTATTGTAATCTAACTTTTTTCATAGTATAGCTATACAGCTTTCAAAATATTTTTGTCACATTTTACATTTCTTATTTACTGTAATTGGCTTCCCTCTCTAGATCATAAGATCATGTGTGCATGCCTGTTACATTAAAATTCAGGAAAGGAGGCTAATAATTGGCTGTCTTTTTCTGACTTCCTTTCTTAATATTTAGAAGAGGATTTGCTTTATAGTTTTTCTGGCACAATGTGTAAATTGCCAGAACTAAATAATTATTTTAGTATGTTTCTTCAGAGGAACTAACAATTCTCTTGGGTAGAAGAAATGCAGTGAATATAGTTAAAGCTATAGTTTATAAAATTAATAAATGATTACACATCTGTTTATATAAGCCCTCAGGGCAGTATTTCTCATATTTCTTAAATGTTAACCCTTCTAATCCATATTATATATGTCACATTTCCTTTGGTGTGTATTATAGAGAATGTTTGCACAGAGCTGCGAGTGTATATAATAATCCTGAAGAAATGGTTCTTTCATATTTGTTTATTATATTCCTCCTTATGCTCGAGAAAGGAATTGTTCTGTTAAATGATCTCCATGAAATTATCTAGATCTGTTTCAGATAGACTTCAGGCCTGGTTTTGCCAATTCATCAAATTTCTTGATAAATAGTACAAACTGGAAGGCCATGGAAAATTTTCCAGATCCTCTTAAACATTTTCCAAAGTTATTTATTATGTATAGCAATAACAATAGCAATAGCACCTAGATTTATATACTGTGTTGCAGTGCTTTAATAATAATAATAATAATAATAATAATAATAATAATAATAATAATAATTTATTAGACTTGTATGCCGCCCTCTCTCCCTAAGGACTCAGGGCGGCTCACAATATAAAACACAATACAATCATTTACTTAAAAATAATTAAACAGTACAAGCCCAATAATACACTAAAACTAATTAAAATTACTTTAAAAAAGACCCCCTTGGTTCAGTCCAGGCTGGCCTGCTGAAATAGCCAGGTCTCCAGGTTCCGCAGGGTGGAGATCCCACTGGCAGTCCCACAGAGAAGGTCTGGACAAGGACGGTCTGTGGGAGCGTACAGGGCGATCGGAATGTGATGCCAGCAGGAGACGTTCCTGCAAGTACCCCGGACCCAAGCCATGTAGGACTTTATATGTTGTCACTAATACCTTGAATCTCACCCGGAAGGCAACCGGCAGTGAATGCAGGTCGTGCAGGAGTGGTGTAACATGGGAGTATTGGGACACTCACATCACAGCCCGCGTGGCCGCATTCTGCACCAGCTGCAACCTCCGGGTGGTCCGCAAGGGTAGTCCCATGTAGAGAGCGTTGCAGTAGTCGATTCAGGAAGTGAGCAGTGCATGAGTGACTGTCCGTAGGGCATCTTGGCTCAGGTAAGGGCGCAGTTGGCGAACCAGACGCACCTGGACAAAGCTGACTCTTTACAGCCCTCTCTAAGCGGTTTACAGAGTCAGCATATTGCCCCCAACAATTTTCAGTCCTCAGTTTACCCATCTTGGAAGAATGGAAGGCTGAGTCAACCTTGAGCCTGGTGAGATTTGAACTGCCAAATCTCAGGCAGCTGACAGCAAAGTAGCCTGCAGTATTGTACCCTAACCACTGTGCCACCGTAGCTCATGTATAGTCCACTTAATATCTTTCTAAGCTGGAATTTGGGGGAATCATTTATAGTTCTAGTTTTTGAAATCCAATTCCAGACTACTGTACAATTCTGTGATAATGTATTTTGTACTTGTATCAATAGACAGCTGTGTAATTTACCATAACTTTGTAATAACTTTCAGTTTCCTATCCAGGGGCGTCTGCAAGATGATGGTGTCAAATTAAAATGGTGGGTATGACTGGGGTGATAAAAGCCCTTGCTTTTTTGTTTAGATGTGTGTGGCACATGTGAACAAAGGAGATAGTCTTTCATTGCCCAGTTAATTCTACATTTTGATGCTTTTAAGTCCTGCTACAGACACTCTTGCAAACCACATATTCTTGTTTAATTTGAAACTTAAGAGTTACATTTTTGTTATACTCCAGAGAAAGAGGAGTAAAAGGGTTTGAGGATAGGGTGTTCCTTGCAAGCCAGTCTACTTTTGCTCACACCAGCCAGGAAGTCCATGCAGTGTAATCACACTTTCAGCATTCTTAGTATTTATAATTGTATGAACTTCCGGTGGTGCTCTGGTCGATGACGGATCGGAGACCGCGACTGTGCGCGGCTCAGATCCGTGCTTACCCTGTTGGAGGGGTCCTTAAAGGACCAGATCCATCTGACCCACCTTGTAGGGGTAGAGGGAAGAGGGGGAGACCACCGGCTGGGTCGAGGGGAGCCACATCTCCCCTCCCTGGCTTGGTAAACTCCCCTAGAAGGGAGAAGCGGCAGTCTTTAATGGCTGCCCTGAAGACTGGAAGCTGCCGGGACACAAGTTTGCATTGGAGAGTGAAAGTGGTGAGTGGCGTGTAAGCGGATAAAAGACTTTGAAACATTCTTTTTGACAACCCCGAAAAACAGAAAGAAAGAGCCCTCATTTGGAAGAGTGGTAGTGGGGAATGAGAGATAAGAGGAAAATATAAGGTAAAGAAAAACTGGAAATAAAAGTTATTTGTGATCAGAGACAAAATTTGGAACAACATACAGAATTGGACATTAATTAGGCATTGGATAAAATGCTGGACTTACTTGGAATTGGTTAAATTTAATGTTAATACTACGGAAAAGTAAATTATAAATAAAAGAGTTTTAAGAAGAAAGTGATACAGAGCACCACCTAAGGATTAAAGACTTCCTTCTTTTGTGTTTCTATGGAAAATTACCAGTTGTAACAAGATCCCCGGAAGCTTCAAATGGAGATTCTTGATAAGGACTATAATAGAAAAACTTGACTTTTAGCAAAATAAACAGACAAAAGAAATGGAAATAATAAGCAAAGAATTTAAGTCGGAGCTTCAAAATGTGAGAGATGATTAAAGAAAAAACGAGATTGGTGGAATTAATGATGAGTAAAGTAATGGCATTTCAACTTGCGGAAGAACAAAGGGAGGAAAACAACAGCTTTGATGGACATGAAGAACAAGGATTACTGTCAAAGGATATAAAAGGATATAAAACAGAGACATTGACATTAGAGACAATAAATAAAAAAGACAAGATGCTCAAGACGAAGAAGAAGAAGGGAATATACAAAAAGAAACTCCAAAAAAGAGAACTGAAAAGGGGGGGGGGGAACATGGCCGACAGGCAGAAGGAAATAAAAATAAAATTAGAAGGAAAAAAGAAGAAAGACTGGGGAAACTTAGAAAAGGGAAACCTAGCCAAAATTATGAGATTTAGAGATAAGGGTTAGGGATTGTATAAAGGGGATACCACATGGGAATGTATATTGGTATTTATTTTTAATATTTGATGGGAATCATTTTAGGATTATATAAATATATAAATATATAAATATATATATATATATATATATATATATTTGTTTTCGTAGATTTTCACGGTAAAGGTATAGTGGTGTGTATTGAGAATGATTTGGAATGGCCTCATCCGTCATCTTCAGGCTGGTGTCACCAGCCTGAAGATGACGGATGAGATTCCAAACGCTGCCAAGGTATTCTCAATCTTACACGGACAAGACCTAAGACATATATATATATATATATATATATATATATGTTTTTCGTAGATTTTCAACGGTAAAGTATAGGTCAGGTTTCTTGTCATTGTGGTTTGAGATTGCAGAGTGACGAATTCATCGTCATCTTCAGGGTTTTCAGCTCGCTCTCCTGGGAGAACGCTGAAGACACCAGCCTGAAGATGACGGATGAGATTTCAATAAACGCTGCCAAGGTATTCTCAACCTACACGGACAAGACCAATACACCAAGACCTACATATATATATATATATATAACTGTATACAAAGTGTGTTGTTATGAACCCCTATATTAGAGGATTAAAACGGGAATGGAAATGTATGAAAATATATAGATAAATTTTGGATGAGTAGTAAGGAAAAAAATATGATTATTAATGATTATAAGAAAAGTGAGATGTATTAAAGCATACAAATTTTGGCAAATAGAAAAGGGGAAAATAAGATTATTAATGACTAGAAGAAAACTGAAGTTGAAATGAGTTATATTAAGAAGCCATTCTAGTGATTTTAGGGGGGATATTTTAAAATATATATGTTTTAAAATATACAGTTCATTATTTAATGTTTATATGTTTAAAGTTGGGGAATTAATGATCAAATTAGGTAGATTGATGGGATATACCATGTGGATCTTAAATATGTTGGTTCTTATTTTTACTCCTTTTAGACTGTATATCATAATTGGCTTAGGGAAAATTAAGGATAATAATGATGTGTAATGTTAAATAAAATAGGTGGTAAGCTGAAAAAGGAAATAATAGGGGATAAAGAACTGGGAATTTATATTTGGATGAAATATTGATATTGAAATAATGGATTGAAATATGAAATGGAAAATTACTTAAAGATGAGTGAAATGAATATGTGATGATATTATATAAGATTGGTGGAAATGAAAGTATGATTATGTACAAGAGTTATAATCTGGAATCACGTTGCTCACGTAAAGAGATGTGTAAAAATTAAAAAACTTTCTGGAAAAAAGGGTATAATTGTATGAATGATCATCTTCTACTGTTAACATATATTGCAGTGTAAAAGATTGGCCTAGAAGCTCTATATTAGACCAGGTTCACCGTTGCCTTGGGAATTATAGTAGCATAGCTGTTTGAACTACTGGGAGACATGTTGATGTTTTTAAACCATACTAATGTAGAAGCCCAGTTTTCTGAGGAGAAAAGTGGAGTGATAAGGAATTTAACTAATTGTAGACTGATGTGTTCTGAGTTTTCCATTTTACTCAGCTGAATACAGGACTCATAACCCTGTTGTATATCCATGTAATGTAAGAACTTTATTTTGTGGTTGTGAAATGCATATGAATCCTAATTGAATATTGTAAATTCTACTTTGAAGATTGCTATGTCTTTCTAAGTTACAGCAGGGCAGCGTTAGACTACATTACCATGAACTTACTTTCATTATTACTATTATGTGCCACTAAAAGTTCATGCATTATGACTAGATAACATAACAATTTGTTGTTGCATGATTTTTTGGGCTTAAAGTTGATTGACATAATATAATGGTAGCAAACAATGGATGAGTTTTCTAAGGAAAGCTCAGTATTTTGAAATTAATGGTTTTCTCAGTATCCTAAATGATTTGACAGCCTGTTGGATGTAGTTGTGGAGTGTAATTAAAATAAACAACATAATGCTAATCATTTTAAAATTTTGCCTGTGGCTAAAGTTTTAAATTCAGCACTATCATAGTACAGTTGAAATGTTTTCATCGGTGGTGGGATTCAAATATTTTTACTACTGGTTCTGTGGGTGTGGCTTGGTGGATGTGCAGCAGAAGGATACTGTAAAGTCTCCAGTCAGAGGTGGCATTTGCAGGTTCTCTGAACTACTCAAAATTTCTGCTACTGGTTCTCCAGAACTGATCAGAACCTGTTGAATACCACCTCTGGTTTTCATTATTATTTCTATTATTCTGTAGGTTTTCAGTCCAGTGATATTTTTGAAAGTACAAAATATTACTACACAGTATCATTCATTCTACTTCTTTCATTACTTAATTGTATAGTGTAGTAATAATGTAATCATTGCATTTAACAAAATCTGCTTGACTTGAGTGTTCAATACTATCAGACTCAGGCAACTGCTGATGAGGGAAATAAATGACAAGTTATGTGTAGATAGGAATACTCAAGTATTTATTTTAGGAGTGGGTGGGCAGTAGTGTTTCATTTCTGTTCAGTGTATTGTTGAAAACCAGAGCACCATTACTTGATGTTTTTCTTAATGATGGCTGTCAGAGGTTTTGTTCTTCTAGTTTTTTTTAAATTTTTTGTGCTTTGACAATCCAAAATTGTCAAAGTTGTAGTAGTGTTCTTGAATTTGCCTCAAAGTTTTGCTTTTGTTTTGCTATCTAAATGTGAATTCAAGATGACAACTGGATACAACAAAAAATACTGGTGACAATTCTGCAAATGAAACCTAATGATGCAGAGTCTTACTTAGCCACTACAGAGTTGAATTTGGAAAATGGAATATCCAAGCTACATGCCTACCTTTGAATCTCAATAAGCTTTGGGCAGGTTAGAATTTTGCAGGCTAATCCATTTAATTCCTTGGCTAACTCAATTTTGTTGATGCCTGTGGAAGAAATCCCTGAAACAAATATAACCAATTAACTCCTGTTTCTCTTCTGTTTTAAAGATCTATCCACATGACTTAAATCCATGAAAAAATGTTGTCCCCCCGTGGATAGAAAGTTGGTATCTTGGTATCCTTGTTAGCAGATCCTTTTTGAATTTCTGTAAAAGTCCTGGATTTGTTTTAACATATGCTCCATGTGAATTTCTCCTTAGATATTTCTTCCATTTTTATTAAAAAAAATAGGACTGTATCAGTTGATTTGTTTTATGATTGTTTTATTTCAATTTGGCATTTTTTAAGTGGATTTGGGCAGATTCTGTGAATGTAAAGACACACAGCATTTTAACTGTTGAAATTGCCTCTTACAACCTCAGGTTTAAACATGTCTTTCGGTTTGCTTAGTGTGAACAAAATGTTTGGATAAATTAAAACAGTTATTTAAAAGGAAGTAATTACTAGATATAAACGACATAGCAACAAAAAGAGTGAAGAAAGTGTAAAGCATGGCTTGATGTTTTTCAGGCTTCTAAGCATAAAAACATAAAACAAGTGATTAGGAATCAAGTTAAAATATCTAATTCAATTAAAACTCAATGCAAGGCCTTCCTCGGATATCATTTATTTAGAAATATGTTTTTGGAAGCTTCAATTACATTGGACAGGTGGATATCAGAAATTCTTCTGGTTTTTTATTTTTATAAAGAAATTGTGCAGAATTAATATGGATCAAATTGAGCAATTTGCTAGCAGTGTTGCTTCAAAGACACTTTCAATGCTGTGTTCAATGCTTCTCTGCACCATCACAATGACTATTTATAATTCTGAAAAGTTTTCCCCCCAGGAAACTATATATATAAAAGCGAAATACCAGTCAAACCAATACTTTGTCACACATCATCACAAAATCAGAATCGTAAAACCTACAAAATTCTCCAGAATCATAAAGCCTGAAATTTGGCACGTATGTTCCTCTTGGCTTCTAGGTGCTCACTAAGAAAGGATTTTTCTAAATGACCATCAGAGCATTAGTATTTTGTATATTATTAACACACTCTGATTCTAAGGAGTTGTATTCCTCCTCCCCACCTGAAAAGAAATCTGTTCCAAATGCAAAACACAAGCAGAGGAGAAGAGTTTCAATTTCAGTTTTAGTTTCAGCAGCAGCAACCAGCTTTAGTACAGAACAGTTGAGCTAAGCCACGCCCAGGCTCTTTGCTGTCTCCTTCTTGCTTACACAGCAAATACTGTTTCAGTTTTCATGTTTCAGTTTTCAAACAGCCCTCAACTCTCACACACTGGCAGGACGCTAGTCAGATGAATACCAATGGATGCTGGTAGGCAGAGGCACAATTTCCCCCCCTTATTTTCCTCCCCCAAAACTAAGCCCAATTACATAGTTTCGTAGCGAAGCATGGGTATAAAGCTAGTAAGGGAATTTGGATGTTGCTCTCATTCTCTTATTTTAATAACCCATTTTATTGCTTGACTTCAGTTGTTATGAATCTAGTTATTAGAATACTTATGAAGTTATAGATGTTGTTTATGGATTTGCTTATAATTCTCTGCTTCATACACATTTTATTAAATCAGTTTGTATAGTTGAATAAACTCATCTCTGTTTAAATTAAAGGTTTGGTGTGTCTAAGCAGTGGTTGGATAGTCGTTTGTCCAAGATGCTGTAATTTTGATTCCTGCACTGAGCAGAGGGTTAGACTCACTGACCTAGATAGCGTCTTCCAAATCTACAATTTTGTAACTCATGATAATTTCTGCTATCATACAGATCTGCATACCTTTCAAATCAGGTCAAGTCTCCAATCTTTTTCAATTGGAAAGCACATCTGGAATGTTAATGAGTCCTATCATTAAATGTCAGTGCAGTTACCGGTAGTAATAATATATTCTCTTCATAGCAAAGTAAGGCACAATAATAAATAGTACTATAAAACAAGAAAATTGCTCAAAAACATGAATACCAAGCAAAGAAGGCCCGAAGCATACATCTGCATATTGGAATCTAGTTTTTGCCTCTGTTTTTAACTTTTTTCTTTCTGCTAACCAGAATTCATAACATAGAATATTCTTTTTTATTTTCTGTCTGTTTGGTTGCCTAGTCTCTTTGATTTTTCCTGCAGCACTGGATCATTTTTAGCTTTTTCCAGATCATACCCAGTTCACTTCCAACTCCAAATTTTTCCATTGCAAAGCAGTAGCAAAAAGCTACATTCCTTTGTTCCCATCCAGGGTATTAGAGTAAGTACCATTGAAGTACTTGTTCTCTTTCTTCCTAAAAGCATGTCTAGGTCTACATTGAGTTCCAATTTTTTTTCCAAATATGTTTGCATTGAGAGAGATGCTCACTTGTACTATGTTAAGTCACAGATCATGGTACGATTGGTATACAGTAGTCACTTGGGCAAAAGCAAACAGGCCACACTATAGTTAAGACAATCGGTCAACTCATCTTAGATATCAGTTAATATATAGTAGTATCAATTAATAACTGTGATTTGATACTTTATTCCCTAGTTTTCTAATACTGTATACCTAAAATAGATGAATGTAATATAGGTAGTCCTCAATCTATAAGAGTTCGTTTAATGACTTTCAAAGTTACTACAGCACTGAAAAAAGTGACAACTATTGCCCAGGGGTGTGATCCGACTGGTGTATTGAGTTACGATTTGCTGCGCGCGCATGTGAATCGTCAGCTTGCTGCCTGGACAGCTGAGCAGTGCTGCGTGCTGGTGCACAGCAGTTGAAAAAGCACTTTTTTCCTGCTTTTTCAACTGCAGCTGTGCCACACAAAGCAGCTTGAGATTTTAAAAGCAGGAAATAAAGCTCAGGTAAGAGCCCGGGCGGGCGGGTGGGCCAAAACAGCAGCAGACATAGAACTGGTTCTATGTCTGCTGCTCTTCAGAGCTACCGGTTCTACAAAGCCGGACAGAACCGGTAGAATCCCACCCTGCTATTGCCGCATCCCATGGTCATGTGATCAAAATCGCTGACTCTTGGCAACCTTCTGATAAGCAAAGTCAATGGGAAAGGCAGATTGACTTAACAACCATGTTACTGAATATACTTTTTTCAAGAGGCAACTGGACTTTCTGATTTTTCTTTGAAGATGTTTCACTTAGCATCCAATTGTGAACAAAATGTTTGAATAAATTAAAACAGTTATTTAATTTAAAAAAGCACCTTTGGGACAACCATGATCTGGATGACTGAGAATCTTCACAGACACTTAACTTAATTAACTTAACAGCTGCAGTGATTCACTTAACAGCTGTGGCAAGAAAGGTCATAAAATGGGGGCAAAGCTCATTTAATAAGTGTCTTGCTTAGCAACATAAATTTTGGTCTCAATTGTGCTCATAAATTGAGGACTTCTTGTATTTGAACAGGGAGAAGTGAATTATAGCCATGCTGTGTTTGATAAAATGGCCCAGTTCTGAATTTCTTTCAATTTCTGTTGATCTTGGGAAGTCTTAATTATGATTGAAAATTTGAATCCTATATCTTGATGTTGCCTATTTTAATAGAAATAAAAACAGACTTAAAATGTTTTATAAATAAAACATAGAAGGAGTTATAAACTATGAATCATACCATATAAATATGATAAATAACTAATTAAATAAAATGAAGTGCTACTGAGATTTCCATCTGTTAGAACAACTTTGCTAAATTTTAATTTTGTGTTTAGAAGAAAGAGTTACTTTATCTGAAGATCAAGCAAATATAGTTTTATTTATCAAAACAATTGTTGAAAACACTAAGCAAGTAACTTGCTAATTTTCTCTTCTGCAATATAGTAATAAAATAATTTTTGAAAATTAGATTTTTTTTAGATTGATAATAGCCCTGTACGAATAAGTAATTTGAAGATATGTAATGTTATTGTCTTGTTCTCCACTGTGCTGGTCGGAGAATCCAATGCATGGGTATTGGCTCTGCTTCCTTGCTTGAAGACTGAGGAAATCATCTCCTACTGTGCATGCCCAGTTTTGACTCTGTCGTCATGTAATGAAGATACATGGAGAGGTACTCAGAGCAGAAGGATACAGAGATGCATTGGATTCTTCAGAAATGTAAGCTAGTGATACTCAGTACTGTGGAGGTGATCTAAGAAAGCCTGATGCTGCCCAACAGGCAGAACATCATGGGAGGGGGGAAAGCGCGCCAGAACAGCACACTACAGCTGATTGGCACTCTATAAGTAAACCGCCACAGCGTATAACTCCGGCACTGACTGAGTGACAGGCAGTACCACTTGCAATCCGCAATAAATTAAAAAGATGAGAATGGAGCCCAGGCCGAGGCGGGGGCCACAGCAAGGGCAGAAAACATCAGCTGGAGTCCGGCATGGCTGGCAAGCAGACTATTCCAGATCAGACAGGAAGCTGGGACCCCAAATGTTCAACGGAGCAGAAAGGGGGTTAAAGTCACTGCTCAGTCCAGCTGAGCATACTCTTAGACAGCCAGGAATTTAAAGGCCGTGGCAGCAGGGCTCCAGTGTGGGCGAGACTGCCTGTCCCACTGAAACAAAGGGGACAAACATGGCGGATTACACAGAGGCAGGGGCAAGTGAGGAGGATCAGGAATTTCCTAACCCTAAGCCTAGAGACTGATCCGAAAGAGCTGAAATCGACCCCTAGAGCAGTAGCAAGTGGAACTAAAGAAAAACCTCTGCCCCCAGGCAAGTTCTCCAAGACGGAAGAGAGGGATATCATGAGGAAGCAGTAAGTCATTGAGAAGTGCTTTGCAAGAGCTGAAAGGGAGGCAGAGCGAAGTGGAAATTTGCGCGCTCTAACTAATCAGCCAATTGGGATAAGACAGCAGGGACTTGGTGCCCGAGCTGAACCACCATAGGGGGCTGGCGAGCAATCATCCCAACCTGTTATTTGGAGGATGAAGATACCTTGGCTGAGTTGCAGGAAAATTTCCAGGACTTTGAAAATCAGTGGGAGCCTCAGCCATAAAGGAGGAAGCTGGCAACAGAAGCCACATTTATCCCCACAGCAGCAGGACTCAGATCACCTGCAATTATGGATCAGATGAAAGCCCTGATGTCAGAAGCCTTAACACTGGTTATGGCTGAGCAAGGACACCAAACTAGTCCGGTTAACATAGAATATCAGACGATGAACAGTTCTTGGCACCAAGGACATAGGGCTGGGGAGGGGAGGGCTGACCTTTCGTAGGTCTAACTCAACCTTCTCATCCACACAAAATGAGGCTTCAGCTTCAGGGGAGGAAGAACAAAAGGAAACAGTTCTCTGATGAAGAAGAAGTGGGGGCTGATACCCCAGCATTCACAGGCTTGTTCTGGACAAACCTGTTTAAACTTTTACTAAGTAAAGCCAAAGCAGCAACGAACATGGGAACTGACCAGGGACAACGGAAACAGCACCAATCTTTACATATCCCAACAAGTAACTCTTTCCTAAACCAACGATGGAGTGTGAGTCAGTTCCCTCACTTGATCTATTTAGAGAGATAGTATATGGACAATGGACCCAGCTGGTGATATTCCCAACTCCAGGCATGAATGAAAATAAGATTTATAACGTAGACCCAGAATTTGCTGAGACCTTACAACCCTCAACAATAGATGGGCCAATGGCAGTGAGGCAGAGGAAGGCCTAAGAGGGGAGGATAAAAAGGCAGAACAGACCCTTTACAAGATTCACCAGGCAGCAGCATGGGCAGTCAAGGCAACCACAACTGCCTCCTTTTTTAGCAGGGCAGTCTTGGTCTGGCTTGGCCAGATGTAGGATAAAGCACCACCTCGAGATCGGTGTTCACAAGATGTCAGGAAAGTGATAGCAACGATGGAATTGATAGCTGACACCACCCTCAATGGCATCAAATATGGTTCCAAAGCTAGAGCAGCCTCAGTAGCAGTAAGACACCTGGTTTGGCTCCACCATTGGTAGGCGGATTTAAAACATAAATGGAAGCTAGCTTCTGCCCCAGTCAAGGGGAATAAGCTATTCAGTGAGGTTATAGAATCCATGCTGGTGGAAACCAGGGACAAGAGAACCTTTTTGCTTAAAATATATGGGCAAGCTGAGTGGTGCCCCTCACCTTATACACACAAGATGTCGTGTATTTGGGGTTTGGTTATCAACAAGGTCGTGTATTTGGGGTTTTGTTATCGACGGGGTTTGGTTATCAACAACTTCAGAGGGTGTACGCACACAGCCATGCCCGCCAACTGGACAGAGCCAGTTTTAGGAATGGACAACGATTTCAGGGAAATCAGGGGCTCAACCAGTAGGCCTTTCCACCACACCAAGTGACAGTAGGAACAATCCACCCATCAGCGGAAGTCTGGGGCTATTTGCTGACTGATGGGAAGCAACAACAACAGGGACCTGGGACCTGAACACAGTACAGCAAGGTCTGGAACTAGAATTCCTCTCCTCACCCCCGAACTCTTTCAGAAGGTGCCCAGCCTCAAGAAACAGGGCAGAAAGAAGCATCATGGAGACAGCAGTTGAACATCTGCTGGGCATCCAAGCTATTCAACCAGTGCCACGGGGCGAACTCGCACAGGGGTTTTACTCAATCCTGTTCATAGTTGCAAAGAGATCAGGGGGTGGAGAGCAATTCTAGACATCAAAAGATTAAAGAGATACATAGTGTACAAAAGATTCAAGATGCAGTCCCTCCAGTCAATACTGGGGAACATACGAGAGGGCGATATCCCAACATCAGTAGACCTCATGGAGTAGGCCTGTCCCTCAATACCTTATGTAGACATGTAGCGGCAATAACATCAGTCTTGAATGAAGTTGGGGTCTCTCGTGCGGCACACACTGGTGCACAGTTTCATCAGGGGAGCAATCAATCTGAAGCTTCCAGTAAGCTTCCTGACCAAGGTCCTGAGGACACTAATGGCAGAACCGTTCGAGCCATTGCTCTACCAGCCTACAATTCCTCACCTGGAAGGTGGCCTTCCTCATGGCAGTTACTTCAGCCAAACTAATATCGGAACTGGCAGCCCTGTCCATAAAAGTGGATCTTTGCATAGTGCACCCGAATAGGATAGTGCTATAGCTAGACCCCACCTTCCTGCCGAAGGTGAATTCTACCTTTCACAGGGCAGAGGAGGTTATACTACCGGATTTGCAAAATGTAAAATCACCGAACTGGTAGTTACACCGGTTGGATCCCACCCCTGCTATGACATTTGGCTCCATTGTGATTTTATTTTTTACATGTTCTTGTAACTTACCTGGGCTCTTGGAAGATAGACAAGTTCAATCAGAATAGAGCTGGAAGGGACCGTGGAAGACTTCTAGTCTAACCCACTTCTCAAGCAGGAGACCCTATATCATTTCAAACATAATAAATTCATTGTATTATTCCCTCCGTTTGCATTGAGGGTATCAAACACTCCCCAATATAGAATATTTTAAGTCCAGGCAGAAGTAGCAATATATAGAAACTTACCCACATCCATTTATTGTACATATACCTCTACATTTGCAAATTATGTTAATATATTGATATTTTATTCACATCTTTGTAGCACTGTGCAGTGGGGAAAAGGCTGATTACTGAAAAAAAGTAAACAAAAATAGTGCCTACAAATTCTATTTTCCAAGGACTGCTTACAGCATAATTCTCCTAGAAACAATGTTTTTCTGTCCTAGATCATGCTGAGTGGAGAAATTGTTTTACTTCGCTATTTCTTCCCTTTCTTTTACAGCTCTGTCCTGCTTCTCTATGGCCTGCAAAAGAGATATGGCGTAGTCTGCTTCAGAATTATACTGTCAATGCACAGAAGTTGGGATCAGCCAAAATACAAGTTTGGAAAGAAACAGAATTTTGACAGAAAAATAGAATTAGGAGGATGTGCTGGAGTACCTATTATGTGTCGTAATATGTAACCCATAAACTGGTGCTAGCCACTGTGATGGAATAAAAGGCCCATATGGTTACTTGAAGAATGATTACCATGGACAGATTATTTTGCCAAACTAGAATTAGAAATAGACTGTTTTTCTCTTAACACCGACTTCAGTTTCTGGACTGTATATTTTTTTTCTACAGGTCACTTCATAACTATAGGTAGTCCTCGACTCATAACAGTTCATTTAGTGACTGCTCAAAGTTACAATAGCACTGGAAAAAACCTGGTTTATGATAGTTTTTCACACTTAAGTCTGTTGCAGCATTTTTGATCGTGTGATCAAAATTCAGATGCGTAGCAATTGACTCATATTTATGATGGTTGCTGTGTCCCAGGAATCCTGTGATCACCTTATGTGATCTTTTGACAAGGAAAGTCAATGGAGAAGCCAGATTCACTTAACAATCTTGCTACTAAATTGACTTTGGTGATTTGCTTGACAACTATGGCAAGAAAAGTTGTAAAATGGGGCAAAACTCACTTAACAAATGTCTCGCTTAGCAACAGAAATTTTGTGCTCAATTGTGATCGTAAGTTGAGGACTATCTGTATTCTTTCATAATTTCCCCAATGCCATATCTAAATTTCTGTAGAGAAGGGGAGGATTCAAATATCTGTTGCTGCTTTAACCTATTATAACCAAAACACCAAATAAAAAATGGACATTTTACTGTTGCATCCATATTTCAAATGTTTTGAATTCCAGTTAAGCAAAATGCAATAGGAAAAGGAAACACTGGATAATTATGTATGAAATTCAGGTTCTCATAGTTTGTGGGTAAATTGGTAGAAGCCTTAAACCATGATCTTATTTTCTCCTAGTTTTAGATAACAGCTCAGGGCACTTATCTCAAAATATTTATATAAGCCTTTTACTGCCATAATGTAGATAAGTTACACATATATGAATTAAATGCTGTTTAAACAAAGTTATATCAACATTATTTGGTATAATCCTAATGAATTAATGGAGAGAGAACAATTTCGATAGGGTTGCCACATTAGAACTGACAGATAATTGTATCAATTTTAACGGGCATTCTATAGCTAATACTTCAGGACAGGGGATTAAATAAGTTAATCCATATTGAGTCAACAGAATTTTGCATCCTATTGTAAATGTTCCTGACATATATATATCACTGTTGCCCTGGTTCAGCATCTCCCAGATGTATTCAGACAATGGGTTTCAAGACTGAGAAACATTGGGCTTGAATGGAAATGAAAAATGTTAAGTGCTACCAGAACCCATTTGTCTGTTTGGGCATGAGGATATGCAATTTACTTACTAATGCCAGCATTGCAAGATGTGTGGTTTAAAAAAATAGTAAATATTTTGGTTTTTAATGATAGGGTTAGTTTTGAAGAATTGGATTGAGTGTTGGTTGTACATATAATTGAGATTTCATGTACTCTCTTGGCTTCTATTCAATTTATTGCACAGAGTGTGGTGTGAGTACAAACTAAATAATTGTAAAATGTGCAATATTTTATTTCCAAGATTTGTGTTCTGCATTGACAGGTTAATTTATTATATAAAAAGACCAATATCATTGAAAGAACATTTTTAGATAAAAAATAATGTGTCCTTTCCAAAGTTCTACAATTTTATGACTGTCTTTAAAAATTTACAAAGACAAATTGTTTTGAGTTACAGCAAAAAAAATCAAATCTCCTTCAAGTTGAGCTTGACTTTTGGTAACTACATAGATGTACCTAATATCATTTTCTTTACAATAAATGGAAATGATTTGCGATTGTCTTATTCTAGGATGTTTATTTAAGATACATAAAATAACATTTTGACAGAATTTTATTAGTGAGTATATCTTTAACAATTGTTAAAAAATTCCAGAAAGTTGATAAATGAATACCTTGTTTAAATTTTTTGAAATTTCTATCAGCAAACATACATCAGGGCAATGTTGTAATTTTAATAAAGCTTGTTTTAGGTAGTAACTTTATGAAAAAACAACTACAGTTGTGCAAAGACCATAATCTAAAAAGGCAGTAATAATTTGGTAATAATGTTGACATTCTGACTGCTGTCCAAGGCTTTGAGGATTCTTTGTGTGGTTGGCTTTAAAGACTTTGATCAAGACCTTATCAGGAGGGATAAGGGATAGTTAAGGACTATTGAAAGATCACCTTTACATCTTCATTTGCATAGTCTTCTGCATCATTTGGGTATTCTGTGGCATTGTGCAGCATGACAAGGACTTTAACAAGAAGCACCTTTTTCTCCAGGAAGAACTTCTTCATCACTCACAGTGTCTCCATCTAGGAGTGTCGTGCAGCTAGATCTCACAGCCCTGGTCTTTTTCCTTCCCGATGGGACTGAGGGGGCACTCTTTGGACCTCTTTCTCTCCTTTGCGTGGGGTGGCATCAGCAGAGGTACTTCCTTGTGTGGGGCAGGTTTGTACAGAGCATGGCTGGTAGCAGGCTAAGACTGCTGAAATGGGGCAGCCCACCAGGAGCCTACTGACCAGCAAGGCAGCAGTGAGGGACACAGTCCCCATACAGTAGGACTTGAAACTGGCCCACAGCAGTGATCCCAGCAGAGAGCAGGCAGGCAGGCAAAGAAGATAATAGACGTCAACTGGGAATAGCAATGGCTTTAGGAGCAACAGTAAGTAGACAATATAGTGATCTCTTTATCTCAGCTGTGAGAGGTGGTCTAAAGGACAAAGATGTGAGAGCATGATAGACAAATGGGGAGAGTTAATCAGGGCAAGAGAAGCATGAAGTTCTGGACTAACAACTATGCAATCCTTGCCTAATGATAGTTGGGACTGCCATTACAAAGGGGTGTGGTCACATGTTTTGTTTAATGACTGCTTTGCTTAGTGATGGAAATTCCAGTACCAATTAGCCTGAGGACTATATAATATAATCAGTAGTTTATTGCTGTCATGTCAGGTTCAGTCTTTGATGACCACTTAATACCTTGACATGCTTCAAATAATAACTGGTAACATTCTCAAAATTTATTTTTTAATTCTTTATATCCATGTTTGTTGTTATTCCTTTTTATTTTCCTCAACTTTTCCAAGTATAGTAGTTTTTTTTTAATCCATCATCATCTGCTCTTTAGTCGCATGACTAAAGTAGGTTAGTACGTGCTTGCTGATCACTGCCTCAAGAGAGCAGTTATTCTTTATTTAGTCCAGGATTGATTGATTGATTGGTTGGTTTTCTTGGTAACTCTTTTAAATCCATAATTTGAAGGGAGGCATCTGTCTACTTTTTACTGAATCTTTCACAAAATCTAGCTTTCATAGCTATACATTTTCTCTGGAGGGGGTGGGGAAATACCACTTTTTGCTATGAATTTTTAAAAAATGTTTAAAAATAGTTTATAATCAAAATGTTAATGTTAATTATTTTTTAAAAATTTCCTTAACAAAGTTCTGTGTAGGTTAATTTTTATTTTACCTGTGAAAGGTGAAAAATTGTGCCAAAATGTATGTGAAAAATGAATAATAGGTTGAGTTTCCATTTCTTACTGTTGGAATACATGAAATAATGCAGGATGAAAAGCCCAATTTTCTGTTAAATCTAGGTCAATATGTAATAACATGAAGCCTATAAGTGTAAGATTAATAAATATATCATACAAGATCTAAAGACCAATTTAAGTTTAGAATCTGTTATAAGTTGGTGGAGAATCATATTGAACTTTTGATGATAATAATTTTTATTTAAATTTAAAAGCAAGGGTCAAAAACTAATACAGACTAAAATATAAAAAAGGAAAGGAAAAAACAAAAAAGAGGGAATAGGAAAAAAGGGGAAAGAAAAAAGAGTAGAAATATATAGAAAGAAATTTCTTTCCCCTTCATTTAGATGAGTACAAATAATTTTAGTAATTTATCATGTCCTTTGATATCTATAGATTATTAAAAATCTTGTTGCCATGACCTTTAACTGGGCAGAATAATGCATCATAAGGGTACAGTTTTTGAACCAAGGTACCTCAAATGGGCCAATTTACAGAATGTAAATCCAGGACCAGTGTCTCCCAAGAGAATGAAATTTGGGAACGTTACAGCTGCTTCAGTTCTACAACAACTGTTGTAGTGCTGTTGCTGCAGTCATGTGATTTTCATTTTCAGTGTTTTGTGAGTTTACCAGTCTATCCTGGAATCCCTCCCTCCCCCACCCAGTACAAGTTTCCCATAAACAAAGTGGGGAAGATGAAACTTGTGTGATGAAACTTGTCCTCCTGAAGGTTCTCAATAGCAAAAAAGCCTCAAGCAAACAAACAAACAGCCATTTCCAGAAGAGATTAAGAGAGGAAATGGAAAAACCCAATGTCCCTCTGAAGACCGTAAACTGCAACTTGGGCAGAACTGACTCTCCCAGCTCCCAGAGCTCACTCACTACTTTTTTACGGTCTTGTATGAAGTACCCATAATCCCAGATCCTCCCCTTTCTCCAGAGAGGAATTTCAGGGCACTCATCCATTTTTCGATTCCTCAGCTGTTGCTTCTCTGCAGTCACCTTGAATTTTGGATTGGAGGAAAAACCAAGAAGAATAGATAGCAATTTCCTAATCTTTCCATTAATCTGGAGTATAGCCTTCATAGATATCTTCTCTTCTCCAAGCATAGCAAATCATTACTCTAAAATCTGCAAATCTACCTCATATTATCTAATACCTTATCAATTAATGAAGTGTCAAGTGTACAAGAAAACACAGATTATAACCTATCTTCCAACTAATAACGTTCTATGGCTAGAGTTCATATAACTTTCTCAGCTAAAATGTTGTGGTTATTGTTATTTCAAAAAGTAAAGCTCATAACAAAGTTATTTTACCTTTCATCTTATGCTGAAAATGTGTTTATCTTTGCTTTGTTTATTACCAAACATTAATAACTGTTATTCACTATTGAATTCTATTGTAATGATTTCTAGGTGGATAGCAGTGTTAATATGTTTCAGCAAAAGAAAGTAGTTTATTATGGCTTAAGGTTTAATGCATGGCAGATGAATAAATCAGATGCACGGGTTGCTTTGCTAAATTAAAATTGTATACATAATTGTGTGGCAGGTGTTTAAAAATAGTAATATTAGAACAGATAGCAAGAAGCAACATGTAAGAGTCACAAATCAAAAAACAGTTATTAATATTCAACTGTATAAGCCAATTAAAAGATGTAAGTATGTTAAGTAAACAAAAAACAAATTTATCTAAATTCAAAATACAAGTGATAGAATGATTACTTGAAGTTTTGGTTTTATTTGTTCAGGAATAATCCCTTTAAAATCAGGGATGGAATTCTATAAAAAGCTTAATGTTCTCCACCGGTCTTTGAATATCATAATTTTTGTCAACAGATTTTGGTCTGTTGTTTTGCATATGGATTAGAGTATCTACCTGATGGAAAATGCACAAGACATTATTGCTAAATGTTGGCATATAGTATTGGAATAAACATTGCCAGAACAATTAGAAGGAATGAGCTAGAATCATAGTATATTAAAAGAGTCAATGAAAGATCTTCATCTAAGAAAAAGTTTAGGGGTAGAGGATTCATTGGCCAGATTTAATTTTGGGAGTCAAGATATAGCAATAGAGCTATGGTAGAGCTAAATGCTACAAATTCAGACCATTGCCACTACGACATAGAGGAACAGCCTTTGCCTGGAGATTTGAATCGCCCTGATTCTGCTAATCTTCCAAAAGGCTGTAAAAACCGTTTTTACCCCTCACAAATATAAGGGCTAAAATGTTAGTAGAGCCAGATGTTGGTGAATTTGCAATTGAAATTTATGATTCAAATTCAGATTAAAAAGGGCGTTGGTACTTACCTGATACGCCCATTCTCCATGAGCTGCAAAGAGCATCCAGAAGTGGGAGGTGCTCGGAGTCTCACAAAGCAGGCTGGGCAAATTCTTACTGGGACGCACCTCCTCCTGGAACGCTACCCCAACGCCCCAGTTTTGGCGAAGTCGAAGTGGCAAACATGCCTATACTTCACCTATCTACAAAAAACGTTTGGCGAGCAAACCCCCAGATGGAAAAGGGGCTGGATGCTCTTCGCAGCTCATGGAGAATGGGCGTATCAGGTAAGTACCAACGCCTTTCTCCCCGAGCTGCTCGAGCATCCAGAAGTGGGACATACCAAAGCTGGAGTTGTCCTCAGGGAGGGATGCCGTCTGGCACTAAATCTACTCTCGGTCCTTATGTACCTGCTGCAAAACCCTCCTGCCAAATGAAGCCTCAGCAGAGGCAAACACATCCACCTTATAGTTACGTATGAAGGGCAAAGGAGAAGACCATGTGGCCGCCCTGCAGATCTCGTCTATCGAGGCCTGAGTGGCCCAGGCGGCCGATGTTGCCGCTCGTGTTGAGTGGGCGTGATGCCCGCTGGTACAGGGATGGATTGAACCTCATAAGATTTTGCTATTGAGGCCCTGAGCCAACGGCCAATCGTGGAAGAAGACACTTTGTGACCCTGGGACCTAGGGAGAAAGGAAACAAAAGGGCCTCCGTCTTCCGGAAGGGCGCAGTCGTTGTACATATATGCAATGCTCGGCACATCAAGGTGATGCCATTGCCGTTCCAGACGGTGAATCGGGTTAGAACAGAAATTTGGAAGGACCAGTTCCTGAGCCCTATGGAAGGCAGAATTGACTTTAGGTACAAATGTAGGATCGGGCCTGAGAACTAGAACACACAGAGGTCCTTGCGAATTGACAAGGCAGCCAATTCTGATATTCTCCTCAAGTAATTGCGACCAGAAATGCTATCTTATACGTCAGGAATTGTAGACTGATGGTTCTCAAGGGCTCAAAGGGAGCCTTGGAGAGTGCTGACAGAACTTTGTTCAGGTCCCAGGTTGGGTACCGGTGGACAACTGGTGGACGTAATTGGTGGCACCTGCAGAAAACTGCTAACCCTAGGGTGTTGAGAAACTGAACGAAAATCACCAAAGGATATAACTGAAGCCAGGGCCGCCACTTGACGGCAGAGTGTTAGGGACAGTCCCTTATCAAGACCCTGCTGTAGAAAGTCCAACAGCTGTGCCACTGATGGAGAGGTGGGAACAACCCCTGATTTCGTGCACCATTTACAGAAGATGTTCCAAGTGGCATTGTATATGCACAGTTGATGGTCGCCTAGCCGCCTGTATAGTATCAATCACTCTGGCGGAAATGTCCTCTGACCTCAGACGTTCCCGCTCAACCTCCAAACGGCTAGACTGAACCATTGTGGGTCTGGGTGAAGGACCGGGTCCTGAGAGAGAGATATCATGGATGATGGAATTCTCCAAGATTCTTGGATGGATAAGCTCCTCAGGTCCGCAAACCATGGCCTTCTGGGCCAATGGGGGCCACCACTAAAATCTCTGCCCTTTCGTCCAGAACCCGTTGAATCAGCCTGGGAATCACTGGAAAGGGAGGGAAGGCGTATAGGAGACCTGAGGGCCAAGGGCAGCGGAGAGCGTTGACATCCTCTGCTCCTTGGGACGGGTATCAGGAAATGAAGCGTGGTAATTGCGTTGAGGGAGAGGCAAACAGATCTATTACAGGAAGGCCGAATTTCTGGACTGCTTTCTGAAACAATGAGGGGTGCAAACGCCATTCCGCCTGGTCGAGCGTGGCCCTACTGAGCCAGTCCGCTCGCACATTGGTGATACCGATATGTGCTCGGCTTTGACGGAGAGGAAGTTGTTCTCGCCCACAAGCAATTTCTCTGCCTCTCGCATTAGGCGTTTGGAGTGTGTGCCCCCTTGTTTATTCAAGTGGGCCTTGACGGTGATATTGTCCATGAGCACCAACACGTGGTTGGAGCGCAGTAGCAAAACAAAACTGCGCAGGGTGAGATGAACAGCCCGTAGTTCCAAACAATTGATGTCCTGTGCCCGCTCTGGAATGGTCCATTGTCCCTGAGCCATGTGGTGAAGATAATGAGCCCCCATCTGTACAGGCTGGCGTCTGTCGTGATGGTCTCTCTTGGAGGATCCCTGAAAGGACAACCCTTTTTGATCGTTGCAGCAGTCCACCAGCGAAAAGATCTAAGCACGCTGGGTGGTACCATAACTCGGACCCTGGAATTGTCCCTCCCCAACAGCTGGTATGGCAGTAGGAACCACTGCAGATTCCTGGCATGCAGGCGTGCCCAGGGAACTGTGGATATACAAGAGATCATTTTCCCTAGTAATTGCGACAACACTACAAGGGGAACCCTTCGAAGAGTACTGATTTCCTGTACCAGATTCCTAATACTTTCCTGCCTGTCGGGTGAAAGAAGAACCAAGCCCTGTGTGGTATCAATAACTGCCCCTAGATGAATCAGTCTAGTTGTGGGGTTCAAGTTACTCTTGTCCCAATTTATGGAAAACCCATGACTCTGGAGGGTGGAAATGGTGAAAAGGGAGTCTGCCTTAGACTGCTGAGTGGATGACGATAAAATTAAAATGTCATCCAAATAACAATGAATCCTAACTGGTCTGCTTCTGAGAAAAGCTTTGTAAAGGTCCTGGGAGCAGAGGCCAGTCCGAAGGGAAGGGCGACATACTCATAATGTATGTTATTATAACAAAACCTAAGAAATGTGTAATGGGAAGGCCGAATCGGTATATGCAAATATGCTTCTGTAAGATCAATAGATGTGAGAACGTCCCCCTCCCTGATGCCAAGCAAGATCGATTGCAATGTAGTCATCTTGAACTTACGATACAACAGAAACTGGTTGAGACGCTTCAGATCTAGAATTGCCCTCCAGCCCCGAACTCTTCGGAACCACCAATAGATGGGAATAAAATCCCTGACCCTGTTGATCTAAGGGTACCGTTTGGATGGCCCGAATCTCCAATAAATGGGAAATGGCAGATCGCATGAGAGCTCTCTTCATGGGGTCTCTAGATAAGGGACATTTCATGAAGAAGTGCGGTGGACTGGAGAGGAACTCAAGGACCAGACCGAACCTGATGGTATTCCTCACCCAGGCATCGGAGGTGGAGGAATCCCACTGGTCAGCAAAGAACCTTAAGCGGTCCCCTATGGGCGTTAGGTCCCCCTCATCATTTAGAACGACGGAAGTTCCTGCCACTAGCTCCCTGAACTGTCTCCTATTCTGCCCCCCTCGTCTGCTTCCGCAAAGTCGAGTCGAAGAGTTCGACTAAGGAGAGTCCGATCAAGGCCTTCCGATTTGTGATCTCGCATCTGCCTGCCAATGACGGAGCCACAGTAGGCATCTGGCACAAACTTGGGAAGCTATGGCGCGAGAGAAAACTTCCACGGCGTTGAAAGTTGCGTCTGCCGAAAATTCGGCAGCCAATTATCTTGGCGACATCTTGCGCCGGGTATGGAAGCTGGTATTATGTCTCTCAGATGGCGAAGCCACCTGAGGGAGGCCTCTAAAGAAAGAGGCGGCCGTGGCTGCCCTAATGGCCCATGCGTCAGAAACGTGCGCTCTGCAAGGCCATTTCAGCCCTCCTTTCCTCTGGCTTCAGAGCTTCCTCTGCCTCCCGGATGACTGAAGAAGATACCAGGGCAGCTATGGGGTCATCTACCTCAGGGTGTTTAATGAGCTAGAAAACTCGGGGCAAGGTTATAAACCTTTTGTCGTACCCAGTCGGGGAGGATAAGAAGCAGATAGGGCCCATTGTTTGTCAACAAGGTCGGTGAACATATGGGGAAAGGGAATAACTCGGCTTCTGTGGTAGGTTGGTGGAAGATCTGAGTGATACTGTTGTTCCACAAGGTCCTCAGTGACAGTCAGGTGGGATACAAGGGTTAGAAAACTCCCTTTGGGGGGAAGCTGAGTGATACTGTTGTTCCACAATACTCACGGAGCGGCCCGACAGTGACATGCAATCTGGTGCAATGGAAGGTTGGTTGGTATGAAGAGATTGCTGCACGCCCGAGGCAATGCCTTTCCTGATTGCCAGCTCCATCCATGATCTCACTTTGGCTGGTATTTCGTCCGGGAGGTCATCATCTGAACGTAGGCCCGCCGCTGTGGGTGTGAATGTCACCTCAGGGGACCTACGCGGAGGCAGGTCGGACACCGGAGCCTCCTGATGGATGGGTCTGTGCAGGCCCCCTCTGGCTTGGATGGAGAGTTCCAGAGCGGCGGGAGGGGGGCTGGTAGAACAGGTGGCGGTAAGTCGGGGAGGGGGAGCTGGCTCAGACTCCCTGGTGCGCTTTCGCACCAGTTTCTCCAGGGCCTGGTGGCGCCTATGTGCGTCCTTCGCTGCCCGAGATGGTCTGGTAGAGGTTGGTATAATGGGTCGAGACCCCTGGTCGCTGGCCATCTCGTATAGAGACGTAGAACAGAAAGACGGTGGTTGACTCACTTAGTGACCTGCACTAAAGTGATGACCTGAATGAGATAATATCCAGTCTTCCTATTAATATTATTATTATTATTGTTATTATTATTATTATTATTATTATTATTATTTCGATAATATTCCTAATACTGTTATATTGCTATGGCCAATCTGTAAGGTGTATGGACTGCAGCACTGAAAACCCAGAGCCTCCCTGTGGGTTATAAGAAACCTGCAAAGGCCTGTCAACAGTCAGGAGAATAGGTTTAGTGATCAATGTGGCCTGACACAAGCCCCCAAAAAGGGAAGCCTAATCAGTGAAGGCCTGCCGACCCAAGCCCCCCAAAAGGGAAGCCTAAGGGTGGATAGGGTGGAGAAGAAGAAGGAGGGGATGGATGGTGTCCCCAGTCCCCAAAAAGGGAAACCTTGTGGGGCTGTGGCGCACTGAAGGGCCTGAAGAGGAAACACGCCACGCGGCCTTTCCAAAATGGCGCCGCCGTCTCGTGGCCGCCTGGGAGTTACGCGTACACGGCCCCCAAAAAGGGAAGCCGCCCCGGCACGCCAAGTTGTTCCAGCCGCATCAAATTCCAGCAACCCTGTGTCACTCTATTCTGACCAACTGGAACGGATTCTAGGTTTTGATGTTTTAGAGCAGGGCTTGCCAACCTTGGCAACTGTAAGATGTGCACACTCCCAGCTAACTATTCTGGCTGGGGAATTCTGAGACTTGAAGTCCCACATTTTACAATTTCCAAAGTTGAGAAACATTTCTTTAGAGAATGCAAAATGGCTGATATAGTTGCATACTTGCTGCATTATCCCAAATCTGAAAAACCCCTTTCGTAGGAAAAAAACCCATATCTTTTTGCCCCTATCAATAGGGGAATTCTATTACCTGGCAACTTTTTTCTCCCCTTCTTTCCCATAATATTAAGTAAAATGACAATCCAGTTGCAAATGTAAAACACATTTTCAGGAAGCTTTACATTTACATTCAGCCCTGTTGTGGAAAAATTTGAAAATAAGCAACTATTGTAGATAGAGGTGTTAGGTAATTTAATTTAAGATGATAAAGAGTATTTTACTGTGTAGAAACACAACTTCACTGAATATTAATTAGAGCAGAAAAGGTATTTAATGATAGGCTTAGACACAAGCTGTGAAGGAATGAACTCTACTTTCCTTCCACCTCCCCCAGTAAAATAAATTTTAAATGTTGAGAAGGAGCTTGAGGTGAAACACTGAGGTTCTTAGTCAAACCTGATTTTACAGCTCTTGGACAAAAAGGTAATATTAACTATGGAGTTCATAGAGTTCATTCTGACACATCATCAAGGCAAGATTTTGAGACAGACTTCTTGACTCTCATTGGGTAAACAAGCTTTTGCAAAACATTTCTTTGTGATTTTTGAAGCTGTTTAACCATCACATATTATCCTTATAATGTTAAGAGGAACAAGCAACTGAAGTTTTACTAGTACTACTACCCACCTCCTCTGAGTAGAAAGGGAAATATGCATTCAAATAGTAACAAAATAGCATTGTTCTCTAATAAATAGCATAGCATATTCAGACTTGCAAGATTGATGTCAGTCCTAGAAGAGATTAAGAAACCAATGCCATGAGATCAGCATTAGTTTTATTGTAATAGTTGTAGTAACAGAATCCTGTAAGTCTGAATGTGGTTTCTCTTCCCTCCCCTTTATCTTTGTGAACTAGGGAGGGGACTTGTCAGAGATACTTTCTCATGTTACTTTCTGACCTTGCTCCAGCCCCTTTTATCTGACTGTTGCCATGGCAGCGGTTCTTCCTCCTGTCCTTCAAAGAAATTTCTTTTTTGGGCCAGTCACTCTCTTCCAGTCTTAGGAAGAAAGCAGTATCAAGGGGCTTCCAAAAATGTTGCCAAGAAAATTGCATGGCTTGTTCATACATTATGACTCAAGACTAATTCAAATACACCCTCTCCTTCCCCTCCATCAAAAAGGGAATTGAGTGAATGAATGAATGAAGAAATAGAGTGTGATTAATTTCTTAATAATGCCTGAGGAGTTGTTTGGCAGAAATCTGATTACCACTTCTCATACCTTTTAGTGATCAATATTTGGGAAATGCAGTGTTTATTTTATGTTGGACAGAGGGTGCGGAGACTAGATTTTTGTAAATTAGCAAAAATCATTTAGAATCATGAATGTTAATAAGAATGGTTTGTCTGTTCTTTATTTATGTATAAACATTTCTGGGCCACTGCAATGAAAGCAGACTTTCTGTAGCTTAGGTGGTTTCATTTTTTCTTACAACAGTTTTGGCAGAGATCTTAAGACTGTACTGAATCTGCCCCCAAATAGTTTGGTATGGGTTTTTATTACAAAATGTTCTATAATGGAACTTCTTTAACAATCACCCATTTTTAGCTGGGAAGGAAACTGCTTGAGAATTTGAAAGGAAGAATGAATAGCTTTCCTTACTGATTGATTTAGCAACTACGCCTAAAAAGGTAAGAGATGGACTTTGCCGTATGCTTAAAAGCTCTCTTTTTACAACCCTATAACACTTTAATTTGAAGTAGAGTCAGGATGACTGGATGGAACTGAGCATTTATGTATGTTTAATAATTAATAATTATTGTTTGAGATTATTTTATGTATATATAATTTTATTAAATGTTTAAGCAAGAAGATAAAAACTAACACGAACTAATACCGCTAGCAAGTAAGAACGAAAAAATAAATCTGAGAAAAAGCAAAAGATGTAAGAAAAAGAAATGTTATGGAAAAATAGAAAGGAAAGAAAAAAATGCACAGCCTCCAATATTTTTCACCGCAGTTATAAGTACAACTATATTTTAACCCCGCACTCTAAAGTTACTTCATAGTACTCTTCTTTTTATAATCCAGCCTGTTTAATCATCAAAGTCCTACGAGTTTGGGGTTCTTTGAAACAGATGATACTGTAGTACATTTTTCAAATGTGCAAAGGGCCACTGCTTTTCTTATGGAGCTACTTTAATTTCAGTTACTGGTGTGAAGTAATGCTAAAACACAGGAAAATGAGGCACTCAGTCTTGGCTTCTCCACTCAAAGTGTTGAAGTGGACAGTTTCACTCTGACAGAAATGTCTTCTATAAATGCACAGAAGACCCTTAAAAGCCCGTAAAGCAGTTTGGTTGGCTTCTCTGCAGTGCCTAGAAATAAGACTTGGCTTTTTAGACATACATTAGGGAGACACTTTGCAGAAATAAAAACAAAATGTCTCTTTGAGGTTTTCACAGTCCGATTACATATAGCCTGACCTGAAGTATTTTTTGCACTTCCAGTTACTTTAGTAGTATTTTCTTGAAGCCATAGAAAGCAGGAAAAAAATGTCTGGTTGGAAAGATTTCATTTAGTCATCTTATCAACCTTTCCTTTCACCCCTATCCTTCACATCTGCTATATGCCTGCAGGGCAGAAGCAGTGTCTTTAAGCTCTCCCTTGTTCACTGCTCTGTTAGTGTTAATTGGCATTAATAATCCAAGCCACTATCTCTGCCTTGGCAGTTTAAAGAAGAGAGGAAACAGTTTCTCTCACTTTTGGAACTGAAAGTTGTTTTATATTTGTCGCAATATATAAGTGTTATGAGTAAGTCACCCTTTTGATTTGTAGAATGTGTCCCATTTCTAGCAGTTTTTCTTCCTCTATTGTTCTGTAATAAGTAATAATTTGTGGGAGGATAACTGTGTTTTCTGAGTGTAAGTGAACTCATTAAGTGAATATTATACAGACAAGCATCTTCATGAAAGTGAAGCTGAGTGAAGCACAGCTTTCTAGTGGCAGATTTAGATTTCAAAGCACCTGCCCTGTGACCTTGATTGTGTGTAGACCAACTATGCACAGTGTTGAGAGTTTTTGAATGTCTGCTGCCTTGCTGTGGTTATTAAGGAATTTCATTATTTGTCTAGTAGTTTCTAGCAGCTACATCCTCTCCATTGCCTACATTCTGTATCTGAAAGTGTTTTAAACAAGAGGCTAAAATGGAAAGAAATCTTTTGAAGTTGAAAGTGGAACTGCATGAAGATGAACTGTTCATCTGTGAAAGAAGTCAAGTGTGAAAGAATAGTATAGTTTCATTAATTGAATCTGATAGTCTGAATAAGACACTGTAGGGAGGTAGAGACAAAGAAATGTAAAGGTCAAAATTGATCATATGATCTGAAAACAAGCATTGGAAATACCTGAAAAGAACTGAGTAGAATTGCTTTAATTTATGTTTTTCTCTTGACAGCCCTTTCATGTTAAAAAAAAACCTCTAGAAAGGTAATAAATGGACGTGGTAAATCTGATTCTTCCTCTCTTTCATTTAACTCTTCTTTAGTTTCAACTCTTTTGAGATGAAAGAGAGACAGTTCTTTATTACATGCAATCATTAGAAACACCATTCTAAGTATTCCTCATTTGACAAATCTTGTGCCCATTTTTTTCCAAATTACTAGTTTAAAATATTCAAAATATTCTTGTGTTTGTTTTTTAATACTTGAATAAACAACATGATTTGTAGGTTTCTAAACTATAGATACGAATTCCTCAAAACAGAAGTAATTTGGGTTACAAAATGTCTTTTGAGTATCAAGTTTTTCTTTGATCGTCAATTTCTATACTTATACTTTCTATACTTACTTATTATACTATGCATAATCCAGTTTTGGCCCATCATTATTATTAGTATGATTGAGAGCAGCTAATGTGAACTCTTCTGTCTTGATTGATAATATTTCAATCATGTCACTCTAGAACTTCATAAAAGACAATTGGAATTAATGACATGTTATTCTTGCAAGGGGCAGGTAGGAAATATCAAATAACAAAACAATGTTTGGATTTAGATAGAGCTATGTAAACAAGAGGGTGACTGGGTTCTGTTTTACATGAACTGTGTTTTAAAAACAAAAGTGCTCCTCTAGGCCAATCTATGTTTTTATATTTATAAAATAAAAATACATATGTACATATAATAATTAAGATATAATTTTACATTTGCAGTCTTATTTAAATAAAGTCCATTTTATTTTAGTATTAGCAACTAGCAAGTAATTACATCACAACCTCTTTTCCCCCCCGTTCATTAGGTGAATCCTGCACAGTTGTTAGCTGTGATGTCACATGATCACATTTTGCAACCTCTCAGTAGCTTTCTGATTCCTGCAGTGAAGGTCACAAAAGGCAATCACATGACTCTGGGACTCTGCAACACTTGCAATTGCAGATCATGAATCATGATCTCATAACTCTAGATTTTTCAGGTTTCCTCCAATTATTTTATGTTCTAATACAGATGGAAGGAGAACCAGTTGGGTCTAATAGTTAAGGCACCAGATTAGAAACTGGGAGACTTTGAGTTGTAGTCAGACCATGAAAACCAGCTAGGTGATCTTGGACCAGTCACTCTCTCTTGGCCTAACACACCTCACAGAGTTGTTATTGTGGGGAAAATAGGAGGAGGAAGGTGTGTTGGATATGTTTGCCACTTTGAGTTATTTGTAAAAATAATCTCTGGCAAATTGAAAGAAAAAAAGGACAAGTACAAAAAATGGAAAGAAGGACATACAACTAAGGCAGAATATCAGCAGATAGCCAAAGACAAAGTCAGGATAGCAAAGGCTCAGAACGAACAAAGACTTGCAACAAAAGTGAAAGATAATAAAAAAAGTTTCTTCCAACATATAAATAACAAGAAAAAAATCAAGGAAACTGTCGGTCCACTAAAGAGAGAAGATGGCAAGGAAGTAACAGGCAACAGAGAGAAAGCAGAACTGCTTAACTCATTCTTTGCATCGGTCTTCACGCAAAAAGAAATTATAGCTCAACCCACCAAAGATATACCTGTAAAAGACAGACCAGAAATAAAAGTTAAAATAAGCAAAAAAATAGTAAGAGAACACCTGTCTGATCTTGATGAAAACAAATCACTGGGGCCTGATGGATTACATCCCAGAGTTTTAAAGGAGCTGGCAGAGGTCATTGCAGAACCACTGCACCACATCTTTCAAAAATCCTGGAGCACCGGGGAACTACCAGAGGACTGGAAAAGAGCTGATGTGGTTCCCATCTTCAAAAAAGGGAAAAAAACAGACCTAGGAAACCATAGACCAATCAGCTTAACATCAATACCCGGGAAGATACTGGAAAAGATAATAAAAAAACAGATCTGCCAACATCTAGAAACAAGTAAAGTAATAACTAGCAGTCAGCATGGGGTGGTTAAGAACAGATCATGCCAAACCAATCTTATTTCATTCTTCAACACAGTGACTAAATTAGTAGACCAGCAAAATACTGTGGACATAATATATTTAGATTTCAGCAAGGCATTCAACAAAGTAGACCACAACCTATTTCTTAATAAGCTAGAAAAAAGTGGAATAGATAGCACCACCACTAGATGGACTCGCAACTGACTGGCAAACCGTACACAACGAGTAGTCCTTAATGGGTCTAAGTCTACATGGAGGGAAGTAAGCAGTGGGGTGCCACAAGGTTCTGTCTTAGGCCCAGTACTCTTCAATATCTTCATTAACGACTTAGATGACAGAATAGAAGGGGAACTTACCAAATTTGCAGATGATACTAAACTGGCAGGAATAGCTAACACCCAAGAAGATAGGCTCAAGATCCAGATGGATCTTGACAGACTAGAACACTGGGCTGTATCTAACAAAATGAAATTCAATGTAGAGAAAAGTAAAGTCCTATACTTAGGCAAGAAAAACCAAAAGTACACATGGACTGGGTGAAACCAGGCTCAATAGCAGTAACTGTAAGAGGGATCTTGGAGTCTTAGTGGAGAACCAGCTAAATATGACCAGCAGTGTGCAGCAGCAGCCAAAAAAGCTAATGCAATCCTAAATTGTATTAACAGAGGGATACAATCAAGATCAAGGGAAGTACTAATACCATTCTATAAAGCCTTAGTAAGACCACACTAGAGTACTGCATCTAGTTTTGTTCACCACATTATAAAAAAGATGTTGAGACTCTAGAAAAAGTACAGAGAAGAGCAACCAGGATGATTAGGGGACTGGAGACTAAAACATACAATGAATGGTTTCAGGAACTGGGCATGGGTAGTCTAGTAAAGAGAAGAACCAGGGGAGACATGATAGCGGTCTTCCAATATTTGAGGGGCTGCCACAGGGAGGAAGGGTTCAAGCTATTTTCTAAAGCGCCTGTAGGCCAGACAAGGAATAATGGATGGAAACTGAACAAGGAGAGATTTAACCTGGAAATAAGGAGAAACTTTCTGACAGTGAGAACAATCAACCAATGGAACAGCTTGCCCTCGGAAGTTGTGGGAGCGCCATCACCTGAGACTTTCAAGAAGAGATTGGACTGCCATTTGTCAGAAATGGTGTAGGGTCTCCCGCTTGGGTGGGGGGTTGGACTAGATGGCATATAAATCAATAAAAATGAAATGAAATACATCCTAACTTTTGAATGGTTGCTGAATGAATGGTTAACCAAGGACTATCTGTATATAAAAGTAACCTAGTTTTTCAAAAGATTATTTAACTATATTGCCTTTTTCCAAGTGTATGAAATATATTATCTTTTCAAAAGTATATATTTTCTAGTTAAAACAGGTTTTTGAAACCAAATGACCAAATATTAAAACATTTTAGAGGGCAATTAGACCTGCTTATGAATCATCGTCATTCATTGCTCTTTGCTTGATCTTTACTTCCTATTCCACAACTTTCTTGATGAGAAAGAGCAATAAAACTTGGAAAATAGTGCAGTCAAAATCAGCCTGCTTTTTTGTGCAGCAAGAAAATGGAAAGTTATGTCCCCTTTCGTGAAATCATTGTTCAGTATTGCACAATCCTACTCATTGTAATTTATAAGCAGCTTGCAGCTGCTGCACTATATACTAGTGTAAGATCTAATCAACCTTATTTTTTCTCCCTTGTCCAACCATTTGGAAATTGTATGTGCTATGTGACTTTTACAGTACTTTTGACATCCTCTTTTGTTTCATTTTTTTGAAGAAGTGCAGGAATTGATATTTTAAAATATAGTATGATTACATGTACAATTATTTTTTCTGTAGTCATTCAGAGTTCATATCTAATATAGGACCTTGGTAAACCAACAGTGTTCTAGAACTGATGTGTAAAATAATCTGGTCTGACTGATTTTGTTCTATATACAAAGTCAGAACGTAACCTTGCAGTTAAATACAGGGCAAGGACCTACCCGACCTGATTTCAAATCCTCATTGAGTAATGAGGTTCATTGAGTGACTGAGCTAGTCTCTCTTTTGCATTCTAATGAGCAGGCTTTTTGTGAAGGATAAACAATTACTCTGTCTTCAGCTGCATGGAAGAAAGAATAGGATAAAAATGTAATAAATAGAAGGTTTGGAAATGAAACACATTATTTCATTTTCCATTTGTGATAGGATTTCTGCAGTACACTACTAATCATTGGTTCCTTTGCTACTCTTAACCAAAAATAGGAACCCATTACTTTAAATTAAAAGATGGTACTATCTGTAAAAATATTTTTTCAGCTCACCAATACTTTTTCACTTCTACTACTATTCAGCTGTTCCTGAACATGGATGTATTTAAATGTGTAGTCACATCATGGTGCAAATATTGCACAGGGTTTTTCATATTTCTAAAAGCTCCATGTTACTTTTTCTTTCAATCATTTATTGATATCTTAAATTTTGAGTGATTCAAAATCTACATTTATTCTTTTAATACTGTACCAGTGAATTGAAAATCACTGTAACTTCATAATTGATATAATAGTAATGCTTCTGTTATCATACTGTAGAATACTCATGTTCTGTAAATTTCAGACTTTAAGACTTCTGAAAACCTTCCAACTTCATCTGCCTTATTTAATAAATCAATATTTTTTAAAAAAATTATTCGGGATTCAAATACCATAGTCAGAAGGACAAAAGAATGGGCAAGTCTCTACAGATCTTAATTGCTATGACATGATATCTCTTTTCCCTGCTATCAAGTTGGAAGATGTCTTACACTAAGCCAAGGCTACTTTTCATGAAAACTGGCTTTTGCTATATTGTTGAAGAGATTTCTTTAGTCTTATTACATGAAAGCATAAAGGAATTTGTCTGTGAGAGAGATTAATGAAAGTTGCTAATTAGGCACAAGAAAAGTTGTGGGTCTCTTGAGCATAATATTCCTTTTCCCACGAAAGCAGAGTTAGAATGTAGTAGATGCATACTTAACTATGTGGACAGTAGTTGATCTAAATCCGTTTTTTTTGTCCTACGGGCAATTTGGAACACGTTAGTAGTGGATGACAATATTTCTTCTGTGTTTATGATACCCCACTTCCCTCCCCAATAACACTATTTCCATTTCTCCATTGAGCTGCTCCGAGCACCCAGAGAGTGGGAGGTGCTTAGTCTCTGTTCTGATAGGCTGGGCTTAACTGAAGGACGTTCTTACTCCTCCTCCGCTCCTCTCCAACGTCCCCCAGTTTTTAGCTCAGCCTTCGGTTCGGTAGGCAGCTTTTCCTTGGTCGGAGCAGGAATTTACAACAGGTGATTTATTGCTTTCTAAACAACTGGCTTCTGGTTCCAAATTTCTGTTAATTAATTGGCTACAGGAAGAATTCCTCCCATAGGAAATTCCAGAAACCATAAAGGCGTGGATGGAGCTGGCGATTCACAGGGGCAATGCAGCGGGCGTGTAACAATCTCTTATGACCGGACAACCGCCCATATCAGAATGTGATCCTCTTCAGTAAGATCTCTTGACAGAACTTTCAGGTACCTCCCCAAGGGGAATTCACTCAATTCCACACTTACACCCCCAAGAGGGTTCAGGAGGAGGGAGAAGTAGCACAGGTTAACACAGTATCTGTCCAGAAAAGTGAGGATGCCCTAGAGACGGAACCCATAGACAGAGGGATGCCCGACAACAAGGACATCAGGCCTGACCAACCTATTTTCACAGGGCCTTTGCACCCGTAATTATCCAAACCTCTTCTCCTTAAGACCAAAACCACAGCCTGCATTCCTAATTCTTCCTCAGTCCAACAACCAGTGGACACGGAAGAGGCTGTGGACTTAAATTTCTCACAACCTGTTAATGAATACGACATTATCCTGGTTCCCAGAATGTTTTTAGACCCCATACCTCAGCAACAACCTTCTGGCCCCTTCCAATTTTGACAAAAAAAAAAAAATCAGTCTAGATTCAGAATTCTCTGATACATTGAATTCACCAGAGGTGGATGAGCTGGTGGTTGCCTTAGCTTTTTCTTCCATGGTCCTCACCGAGGTAGATGATGCTCTAAAATCAGGGGAGAAAAAGTCCGAGATAGCCAGAAAACCACCAATCAGACGCTTGGGCCATCAAAGCAGCATCTGCTGCATCCCTTTCATCAGGGTCTCACTCAGGTGGCTCTGCCACCTGAGGGATACCATTCTGAATTCAAACATTAGGGCTCTCCAAGACATAGCAAAACTGATTGCAGCCACTGAATTCTCAGATGACTCCACCTTTCATTCAGTTAAAATTTCCATCCGTGCCATTGCTTCTCAGGTTACAGCCTGTAGGCTGCTGTGGCTGAGGCATGGGCAGGCCGACAGCGAGAATAAATGGAAGCTTGCTTCCTCCCCAATTTCGGAAAATCAATTATTTGGAGCTGCCCTAGACCTCCCTATTGATTGAAACTAGGAATAGAGGAAAGATCCTTCCCTCCCTCCTGCAATGCTCTGATAATTGAGCTTCTTAACCCTTTCGGAGGGGCCCCTCTTAATTCTATTATCAGAGTTTCCTCCTCCAGGACTCAAAGGAGATCGGGTTACAGGGGCAACCAGCAGGCAGACTGGTCAGACTTTGCCGACTGGAACCGCGGGGACAAGGGAAGAGATTTTTCAGGGGATCAACAAACATAGGAGCACTTCGATCCCGATGATCATAGGAACCTAGCCCCAATAGGACGACGCCTAAGACTCTACGCTAACCGCTGGGAGTCGTCCACCTCTGATTCCTGGGCGCGAGACTCTTATCAGGATAGGTCTGGCATTGGAGCTCCAATCCGCCCCCCAACCCTTTTTTCTACAATGCCCGCCTTCCCGTGATTCTGCGAAGAGGGAATTGATGGAGTCAGCGATCTATCATTTTCTTGAGACTAAAGGAACCCCAAAGGCTCACCATCACCACTATTGACAGTCTGTTCGGATGGGGAGAGCATTTCCAGTCCCTCTCAGCGCAAGGATGCTGGACTGAAAAGGGACAACAGAGCAGTAAAAAGTGGTTGGAGCTCAGAGCAGTCCATCTGGCCTTACGCAGTTTTCTTCCACTCCCTCAATACACCATACCCTCATTCTCACCGACAATGTCTCGGTGAAAGGGCATGTCAACAGACGGGGGAACGCACTCGGGGTTCCTCATGAGGGAAGCAGAGAACCTAGGTCTGTGGGCGGAACGACACTTGAGTTCAATAAGGACGGAGCATATTTCAGGCTAACCACTTCACAGGCGGACTAGCCCAGCTGAGCCACAGTAGATCCAACCAACTTCGCAGGTTCATATCCGGATACCCTTCCCAAGGGGCAGAGGACATCAATGGTCTCCGTTGTTGGTGGCCCTGCAGTCTGTTGTATGTCTTCCCCCCATTCCTCTTCTCCCCTAGGAGTTTTAGAAGCTCCTAATGGAAACTGCTACTCGGATCTTGGTTGCCCCATTCTGGCCAGGAGACCGTGGTTTGTGGATCTCTGCAGCCTATCTGCAGAGAATCCATGGAGGATTCCAGATCACAGGGTTCGACTTACCCAAGGCCTAAACCAACATCCAGACCCTCAGTGGCTACAACTAGCAGTCTGGAGGCTGTGTGATGACATGTAAGATCGGAAAACCTCTCGTCGAGGGTTATCACAACTATACAACAGCTTGTCACCCGTCTACGAGCAGAATGTATGAAGACACATGGAAGTCTCTTTCTTCATGGTGTTTCAAATTCTATGTTGAACCCCTGTCTCCAGCAGTGGCACAAGGTTGGGATTCCTAAAAGATGGCCTTGATAGGGTCAATTCGCCAAACACCTTGAGCGACAGGTGCAAGCTATTGTTTCTGTAGTCCATTGAAAGGGTTAACACCCATTTCACTCCATCCCAGAATAAAGGCCTTTCTTCAGGGTGCTACTAACTTATGCCCTCCCGTTATCCACCGTTATCCGACAGGGGATCTTGATTCGGTACTTATGTCACTCACCAAAGATCCGTTCGAACCAATGAGGTCTACCAGCCTCCAATTTTTAACTTATAAGGTAGTTTTCTTGTAGCTATCATGTCTGCACGCTGCATCTCAGAAGTTGCTGCTCTGCCAGTCCGGAAGGACCTCTGTATCTTCCATGCAGATAGCGTGGTTCTGCAGCCTAATTTGACTTACATGCCGAAAACTTATTCAGTTTTCCCATAGGGCACCAAAGTTGGTTCTTCCCAGCTTTGTCCCGGCATTCTCATGGTCTCGAACACTAGTGGCACCGGCTGGATGTCCGCAGAGCACTCCATTTTTGCTTTTGCCGAATGGCTCCGTTTAGGAAAACTGAAAACTTTTAGGAAAACTCTTTATTTCATTTAATCCAACCACCCAATGGTGGAAGGGGTCACTTTCCAATATTGACAGATGGTTGAGGGCCTCAATAGCAGACGCATATAAACACTATCTCTGATTTTGCCTAGTGGCATCACAGCTTGTTCCTCACAGAGCACGGTGTCTGCCGCAGTTTGGGTCAACTCGAGCTCCTATCACCGAAATCTGTAGAGTGACAACATGGGTCTCAACATCACCTTTTATCAGGCATTATAAGGTTCATGTCTTGCTTCTGTCGAAGCGTCCTTTGGTAAACGAGTGTTACAAATTGTTCACTTGGATATGGGGGGGGGATCTTCGAGCCAGATGGAGTCCCTCCCATAGGACAGGCCAAGCTTTGATATGACCCACTCTCTGGATGCTCGGAGCAGCTCAATGGAGAATGGGCGTTGGTACTTACCTGATACGCCCTTTCTCGGTGAGCTGCGACGAGCATCCAGCCTCTCCCTGTTTCCATCTGGGGGGTGGTAGTTTCCTGTTCCGACCAGCGATAGATTTTTATAAAGTTTCGACTCGGCCAGCTGGTGAGTGATTCGACTCTTCGTCTTCGCAAAAACTGGGGGACGTTGGAGAGGAGCAGAGGAGGAGTAAGAATGTCCTTCAGTTAAGCCCAGCCTACCAGAACAGAGAATAAGCACCTCCCACTCTCTGGATGCTCATCGCAGCTCACCGAGAAAGGGCGTATCAGGTAAGTACCAATGCCCATTTTCATTCTCCATTGATTTGTCCAAACTATTACTACCCTTCTAGTCTCCTGGAGTCTACCCCTACCTTAGTGAAATAACAATGAGATAAGCAGTTGATTCACTCTTGATATAAAATCCATTAGAGTCAAAAAGGAATACTTTAAAATAGATTCAAGTTCTGTTGGTTCATGTACTTGTGCTGAGAAAATTTAATGTGACTCAGTTGTTTTACTCTGATAGCTATAGTTTTTTTCTGTGACCTGGGATTTATGATATACCCATAATTGTAGCTATTTCGTGCCCAAGTTTCTTTATGCATTTTTGTGTGGATATGGGATTGTAAAAGGAATTCAAGGGTTATGTTGATGGTTAATAGGCTGTAGAAGAAACCTCTGAAAGTGGTCTTATCTCTGACAAATAAATACTTTTTAAAAAAGTAATTGATTTCTAAACAAGAAATCTTTATCCTGTTTAATCTTGGAAAAATTACCCAATCTATATGTTCCCCAAAGTCTTGTAATACATTGTTTAGCTAGCATCGGCCTTGTCCCATATGCGCATCATTTTGGCACATGGATCATTAGTTTCTAATACATCCCATATGACAAAGAGTATTAGATATGGCAAGAGCCATTGGAGAAAAGTTGTGGAAGTGTCTGTCTTGAATTCATTGTAGACTGAATGACAAGCTAAGATGGGAAAATAAGCAGTGAATACAGTTGTGCTCATAAGATTACATTCTGCCAAGTTTACATGGCAGAATTTATGATTTCTTGGCCATTTTTCAGACAATATGAATGATAACACAAAACTTTTCTTTCACTCATGGTAAGTGGTTGGCTGAAGCCATTTATTATCAGTCAACTGTGTTTACTCTTTTTAAATCACAATGACAACAGAAACTACCCAAATGACCCTGATCAATTACATACCCCAGTTCTTAATACAATGTATTGCCCCTTTTCACAGTAGGATTGGTGGTACTCTTTCCATCATATCCTTGTTGATTCCTCTCCAAATGTAGCGTTTATAGTTGTGGCCAAAAAGCTCAATTTTGGTCTCATCACTCTAAATGACTTTGCACCAGAAGGTTTGAGGCTTGTTTCTGTGCTGTTTGGTGTATTGTAAGTGGGATATTTTGTGGCATTTGCATACTAATGGCTTTCTTCTGGCGACTCGACCATATAGCCCATCTTTCTTCCAGCGCCTCCTTATTGTGCATCTTGAAACAGCCACACCACATGTTTTCAGAGAGTCCTGTCTTTCACCTGAAGTTATTTATGGGTTTTTCTTTGCATCCTGAACAATTTTCCTGGCAGTTGTGGCTGAAATTGTAGTTGGTCTACCTGACCATGGTTTGGTTTCAACAGAACCCCTCATTTTCTGCTTCTTGAGTAGCGTTTAAACACTGCTGATTGGCATTCTCAATTCCTTGGATATCTTTTTATATCCCTTTCCTGTTTTATACCTTTTCCCACAGATCCTTTGATAATTCTTTTGCTTTCCCCATGACTCAGAAGCCAGAAACGTCAGTGCAGCACTGGATGAAAGATGCAAGGATCTATCAGGAGTCCAGGAACTCATTGACCCTTTATACACACACACTAATTACAAGCAAACAGATCACAGGTGAGGATGGTTACCTTTAATAGCCATTCAAACGCCTTTGTGCCAACCTGTGTGCATATTATCAGGCCAAAATCACCAGGCTATGTAAAGTTTTGATCAGGGTCATTTGGATAGTTTCTGTTGTCATTGTGGTTTAAAAAGAGTAAACACAGTTGACTGATAATAAATCAGCCTCAGCCATACACTAACCATGAGTGAAAGTGAAGTTTTTGTGTTATTATTCATATTCTCTGAAAAATGGCCAAGAAATCATAAATTCTGCCAGGCTATGTAAACTTATGAGCACAATTGTAACATGCCTTAACTAGTATACTAGAGAGACAAAGACTCTTGCTATTTACCGTCTAGACTAGAAACTGTTTCATCTTGTACCTACAACTTCAGTAACTGGAAACTAGTACCGCTGCTTTTTGCAGCTCTTTTAATAGAGTTCATTCTACTGTTTGACCATTTCTTGGAATGGACAATATCTTGCTCTTTCTATATTATTAATGCATTTGAACGACTTACTTTGAATTGTTAATATTTATGTATAAATTAAGAATTGTCTTGATCTTTTTTATTGATAGCTGTAAACCAAAATTAAATCATATTATTAATGTACTTAAATTTTTGTTTTCATGCCTTTTTAAAATAAATCTTGTAACTTTAACTGTTACAGAAAAGCAATGTAGGGAATATATGTTGATATGCAGTAATTTGAGAAGATAACGGAATGCAGTTTGTAACAAACTGGAATACAAGTAATCCTCAAATTACAACTATTCATTTAGTGATTGTTTAATGTTACAAGGTACTGAAAAAAATGATTTATTATCACACTTATGACTGTTGCAGCATCCCTGTGGTCATGTGATCAAAATTCAGATGCTTGGCAACTGGCATGTATTTATGACAGTTGCAGTGTCCCAGGGTCATGTAATCACCTTTTCCGACCTTCTGACAAGCAAAGTCAATGAGGAAGCCAGATTCACTTAACAACCAATGCTATTAACAACTGCAGTGGTTCACTTAAGAAATATCATAAAATGGGACAAAACACACTTAATTATCTTGCTTTACCACTGAAATTTTGGGTTCAGTTGTGGTGATAAGTTGAGGAATACCAGTAATGAACTTTTGAATTATGTTCACATTAAGCTGAATCTGTGGCAGAGAATACTTGCTGAAACTTGTTTTTGTTAGATTGAAATCTTCACAGTTGAATTTCATCCAGTCTTTTCTGCCTATCTACAGTTGTAAACAAGGTCTATTAAGAATGTTCTAAAGTTAAAAAGGTGCCTTATGTATATTAAGGGCAGATAATTTGGGGACTTCTAATATTGTTGAACTACAGCTTACAGTACCATTACAATTGGCCAAGTTGTCTGAGGCTGTGAATTTTTTTTTAAAATCTGTATTTATATGCCGCCCTTCTCTGGAGACTCGGAGCAGCTTACAATTTTTTGGAGCACAACCCAATGCGCTCAGCAATAGCCTTCATTCCATTGTATATGCCTGCTTATTACTAGGGCTTTTTGGCCCCCCCAAGCGGCATTTTTACAAAGTCAGCTTATTGCCCCCAACAATCTTGGGTCCTCAATTTACCTACCCCGAGAGGATGGAAGGCTGAGTCAAACTTGAGCCTGGTGGGATTAGAGCCTGCACTAATTGCAGGCAGCTGGAACTAAGTGCTAGGCATTTAACAGCCTGAACCACCAAGGCTCTAGGGACATAGGTGTCCAGTTCAGCATTACACAGATGATTGCTAAGCAACATGGTCATCAAGTGCAATGTCACATGACTGCATTACTTAGTTGATGGCAATCCGGGATTCCATTGTAACCATAAGACTGCATGGATAATTAAGTGAGGACTTTCCATGACCTTAATATGGGAAGAGGTGGAAGGCAAGCAACCCAGCATGTAACAGTCATGTGGGGGCAGAGGCCAGCACAGATGGGGTGCTATGGGGGGCACTAGGGAGTGAGATGGAAGCCTCTGTGGATGGGGGTGCTTTGCTGGGACCATGAGTCCCCTGTACTGCGAACCACTGCCAGCCAGGGAGATCCTCTCATTTCCATGATGTCTTTTCATGGGTAGCTAAGATGCCTATCAGTGATTCTTGGCAATTACTTAGTCAAGGTGGCCTGAGAGAAAGCTGTTGGTAAGGGCAGCATAGCCAAGAGAGCATCTGTGCTATAGAGTTTGAGATTAGCCAGTCTTTGCAAACCCAGCATGATTAAAAACAGGAAATCTGAACGGAAGATTCTGAATCCTGTATTGTATATTGACAAGGTGATAGTTACAGAATGCATGTATTGGTATGGTTCTATTGTTTCAAATTTTATTTATTTTTGCTTGCAAAAATATTAAATCATTCTATGTTGAGAATCATGCATCCATATATTAAGCAGGTTTGTGTCATGTAATCTATTTGTATTTGTAAAGTAGTATCTGGAGTGCCACCGGGCCTCCGCCAATGTAAATTAAAATTTTAAAATAATAGACGACCCTATGTGAGAAAATAAAGTTGGAGTTTTTGACTGGTTTTTTTTAAGTAGCTACAGTCATACTTCCCATCCCTACTTCCCTCCTACAGTTCACATATTTCACACAAAACTTTACTCAGCATCTAAGCCAGTGTTGCAGCTGCCTGTGGTAATTGAGCCACACCCTGTGTGCTGAAATCCAGAAGCAGCCTCATCCCACCCAGGCTCTTAGCTTAGAAAAGCAAACATTAAGACAGAGTAGAAAATGGGTGTGTATAGGAGGAAAGATGATAAATGAGTGGCATACATATGGGTGACACCTGGAGATTGGCATCTATTCCAAACAGGCAAGAAGACTGTCATTCAATTGCCAGGACCAAAAGCTACGGTGAGCAGCATATCTGGGTGGGAGTACTGTCTGGAGTACTTAGAGCTTTGCCAGGAGTTTGATAGCAACCAGAAAAGGAAACACAACCAAACAGCACTTCATCTGAACCAGTGTAAGAACTTTTGGAAAAAGGCAAAGGTTGTACTCAGGCTACTTTATAGACTTTGAGACTCTTGTTTGAATTGAGTATAAAAGACTTGAGTTATTAAAGACACTTTTACATGGAAACATCACCTTGCAAAGTCTAGAAGGGTGGCCTTGTCCCAGAACAATAGCCTATTGTTGGGGAAGGTGTGTTTTCAATGAAGCACTATGTACAGATTTGGTATACTGTGATGTGTCCAGTCCTTGGTAAGCAAAGAATCTTCACACCCAGATACTGCCAAATTCTCCAGCGAGCTGCTCCGAGCATCCAGACAGTGGGAGGTGCTTAGTCTCTCCGTTCTTGATAGGCTGGGCTTTACTGAAGGACGTTGTTACTCCACCTCCTCTCCTCCCATACGTCCCCAGGTTTTAGCTCAGCCTTCGGTTTGGTTAGGCAGCATTTGTATGGTCGGAGCAGGAACAATCTTCAGGTATTCCCTATTCTCAATTGGCTTCTTCTCAAATTCCCTCTCTATTCAAATTTGGTATCTAAATTGTTTTCTGTTGCCTCCAGCAGCTGACTGCGAGTAATCTCAGCAGCCAGCAGCGCGATTCGCAGCTCCATCCGCTGCATTTTCGGGAGAGGCTTTAGTTTTGCTCTCTTCCCCAGCCTTGGTTTCTCGCCCCCACTTGCCGTTCCTTTATCAATTCAGTTGGGGCTGCAAATTAACCCTTGGGGGTTAACCCTTAGATTCTCTGAATCCTCCCCACTGAGAACGCTGGGGGTAGGGGCACAGGAGTCCCGATTCCCCCATTTCTGCCGCTCTGCTCTCAAACGCCATTGCTCGTGCGGGGGCGGCAAGCTGTGCTGGCGCTGAGCAATTTGCGCCATTTCTTCGGGGGGGGAAGTTGCGGCTTGCAAGTGCGCACTTCCTCTTTTCGTAGGGCGTTCCCACGAGGCTTCGTGAGGCCCTTGCCTGGTTTTTCCAGTCCCCTGTGTGAGGAGAGTTTTTGGCTTTTACACTTATTTCTTCCCTATCCGCCCTCTGTGAAAGGGTCCAGGGCTCATTCTAGTCCTCTGCAGACTTGTATTTCTGTCTGGGTGGACTTAGATCTTGTTGGCACTCTCACAGGTGAGATTTCTTCCTCAAGCACAGCAATCACTATTCTCAACTAATTCCTAGGACTGGGCCTGCAGAAACTGTTGTTAAGGGCCTATTTGTCTGCCCTATAATTAAGTTCTCAATTGGCATCCATTAACTCTATTTCTGAGGCTTCCTTTTGTCTGTTCTTTGTGAGTATCTCACAATATTGAGTAATAACAATAATTGTAATACATATTGTTCACAGGAGCCTCTATTCATTTCAAAAGGGAGTGTTTTTATTGGGGTGCCTTGCCCAGGTGCTGGAGCGGGACCCCGGACGTGCCAACCATCCAGGCAGCCACCAATTCTTATTCCATAATTATATCCATAATTCTTACACAGTTTGTGTTTTTTCTGAGATACTCTTACCAAAAAATGGCAAGTGGGGTGGCGATAAGTCACATGGCCTAAACAAATCTGATAGGCCTAAAGGCCCTTCTAAGGCCGCACAAAAGGAGGCATCCAGGCGCCAGAAGGCACTGGAGAAACAAATCCAGAAGAATGCCAAGGTTTCTGTTGGGACAGCTCAGCTCCCGGACCCCCCCCCCCCCAACCCCTTCCATCCCTTAGGCCTTTAGACCCCTCCACGTCTCCCAGACCTAGCCCCTCACTCATATCAAGTGCATGTCATTCAAGGAGTGCGCCGGCAGCAACCTTCACCCCTACGGCGGCTGGATTGCACCAGGAGGAATTCCTCCCAGAGGTGGTCCCTGAGACCATGAAGGAGTGGATGGAAATGGCGATTTCTAGGGAATGCAGGGGTCCAACAGTCTCTTGCAGCCAGACATGCCCTCAGATCAGAGGGTGATTCGCGTTCCATGAGGTCCTCGGTCAGAGCAGATTCCGTCGTTTCCCAGGTATCTCAATTTAGGGGATTTCATCCTCATCTCAATCCGGATCAGGAGGAGGGGGAAGAAGTGGACCCCCTCGCACAGATTGACTCAGTCTCTGTTCAGGAGAGCGAGGACCCCTTGGGCTCCCATGGATAGAGGAATGCCCGATGATGGGGACGTAAAACTGGACCAACCAACTTTCACAGGCCTCTTTCAACCACAGTTGTTCAAGTCCCTTCTTTCCAAGGAAAAAAACCACAGACCGCATTCCAAGGTCCCCCTCAGTCCCACATCCTGCAGATTCTGAGGTTGAGGACGATATGGTCTTCTCTCAGCCAGTTAATGAGGAAGATGTCATTCCGGTCCCCAAAATGCTTTCCGATCTCCTCCACAAACAGTGGGTGTCAGCATCATCCTTCCTGGCCCCTTCAAATTTTGATAATTTTTTTTTTTTTCAATCTAGATCCAGAATTCGCTAACAATTTGTCCACCCCCAAGGTAGATGAACCGGTGATCACCCTCGCCTCCTCTTCCACTGTTCCCACTGAGGCAGAGGATGCCCTAAAGTCAGACGACAAGAAGGCCGAGATCGCCCTCCGTAAATCTCACCAAGCAGATGCCTGGGCCATCAAGGCGGCTGCGGCAGCATCCTTTTTCACTAGGGCATCTCTCAGGTGGCTCCACCACCTGAGGGATACCATCCCAAGTTCCAACATTAGGGCCCACCAGGACGTAGCAAAACTAATTGCAGCTACTGAATTCTCGGCCGATGCTACCTTCCATGCCGTTAAGTTTTCAGCCAGGGCCATAGCCTCACAGGTCACTGCCCATAGACTACTGTGGCTGAAGCATTGGCAGGCCGACAGTAAGAACAAATGGAAACTAGTTTCCTACCCTGTGTCGGCCACTAAATTGTTCGGGCCTACCCTAGACCCTTTATTAATGGAGACCAGGAACAAACGCTCCTCCCTCCTTCGTTGTTCCGACAACAGGTTTCCTCAGCCCTTTCACAGGGGCCCCTCCGTCCCTACTTCCAGACTCCTTTTTCATTCAGGAGCCTCAGGGGATCGGGGTACAGGGGCAACCAACAGTCAGACAGGTCGGATTTCTCAGACAGAAGTCGAAGGGGGGGTCAGGGCAAGGGAGTGTTCAGGGGACCATAGAGTCGAGGATCTTGCAGATTCCGCTGATCAAAGAGATCTAGCCCCTATAGGTGGATGTCTTTGCTTTCTTGCTGACCACTGGGAATTGTCCACTTCTGATGCCTGGGTGCGCGACACCATTCGTTATGGCCTAGCATTAGAATTTCTTTCTGCCCCCCCCCCCAATTTCTTTATGCCATGCCTGATCTCTAGAGTCCCCGCTAAGAGGCACCTGATGGAGTCAGCAATTAACCATCTGCTGCACATCAGGGCCATTCAACCGGTTCCCAGGGACCAGCAGGGACAGGGTTTCTATTCTTTGCTCTTTATTGTATCAAAGGCATCGGGCAGCTGGAGAGAGATATTGGACCTCAAACGGCTTAACCGCTCCTTGGTCTATTGTAAATTTAAGATGAGCACCCTCCAGTCTATCCTCCTTAGCGTCAGATGAGGGGATTACTTGACTTCCATTTATTTGACAGAGGCATATCTGCACATATCAATTCAGCCTGCCCACTCGAAATTTCTTAGATTTTGTTATAATAATCACCATTATGAGTATGTTGCCCTTCCCTTCGGTCTTTCCTCGGCCCGAGGATGTTTAGGTTCTGGCCCCTGCTCACCTTAGGGGGATTCCGGTCAGACTCCAGTGCTATCTGGATGACATCCTAATTCTATCCCATTCAGCTAGACAGGCTCACATGGACTCCAAAGTCACGTTGCAGGTTTTACAGCAACACGGGTTTTCCATTAATTGGAAGAAGAGCCATCTCTCGCCATCAACCCGGTTGATCCATCTGGGGGCAATAATTGATACTCTTGAAAAATAAAAAGTCTTCCTCTCCCCAGAGCGCTTAGAGAGCATAAGGAACTTGGCCAAACGTATTAGATCCTCGAGGCAGGCCCCTTTAACTGACCTCTCAACATTGTTAGGTAAATTGATTTCTTCCATTTCCATTGTTCCCTGGGCTCGATTCCACGCTAGGGCGCTCCAGTGGTTTCTCCTGCCATATCAAAGGTCAGGTCACAGCAACTCTACAGCAAGGGTCCAGGTGCCTACAAGGTGAGACTCTCCCTACTTTGGTGGACAAATCCATCCATCAACAAAGGATCTCCCTCTACAAGAGCCAGAAAGGCTCATAATCACCACAGACGCCAGTCTGTCCGGATGGGGCGCACATCTGCAGTCTCTGTCATGTCAAGGTTGCTGGTCAGAGGACGAACAGAGCAACAGTATAAACTGGCTACAGCTCAGAGCGATCCATCTCACCCTCCGCAATTCCTTCCTCGCATCCATCGGAATCATGTTCTCATTCCCACAGACAATATCACGGCGAAAGCACACGTGAACAGGCAAGCAAGGGGGCACCCACTCTGTTCTCCTGATGAAGGAGGCAGAGAGGCTGTGTCTTTGCGTGGAACGTCATCTAGGTTCCATAAAAGCGGAACATATCTCGGGCGTGGACAACACTCAAGCGGATTGGCTAAGCAGAGCAGCAGTGGATCCTTCCGAGTGGCGACTCCACCCCGACCTGTTTCACGAGCTGACACTCAGATTCGGATACCCAAGCGTGGACCTGTTTGCCTGTTCCCTGAATGCTCATCTTCCCAGGTTTGTGTCTAGATACCTGGCCCCAAGCGCGGAGAACGTCAATACTCTTCGCTGTCCTTGGCCTTGCGGTCTGCTATATGCATTCCCCCCCATTCCTCTGATACCCAGGGTAATTTAAAAGCTCTTGGTGGAGAAGGCCTCCTTGATCTTAGTCGCTCCTTTCTGGCCCAGGAGGCCGTGGTTTGTGGACCTTCGCAGCCTCTCCATGGAGGAACCTTGGAGGATCCCAGATCACAAGGTTTGTCTCACCCAAGGTCCGATTCTGCATCCATACCCCCAGTGGCTTCAACTAGCCGTTTGGAGGCTGAACGGCAACATTTAAAGGCGGAGAATCTCTCCTCAAAGGTCATCACCACCATCCAGGCGGCTCGATGCCCGTCCACTACCAGGATATATGAGGCCTCGTGGAAGTCCTTCTCTACTTGGTGTCTCTCTCACGAGACGGACCCGTTTCTTCCATCACTTGCTCAGGTGTTGGATTTTCTTCAGGCAGGCTTAGATAAGGGCCTTTCGCCGAGCACTCTGAGGCGACAGGTGGCGGCCATTGCATCTGTAGTGCATTGGCCTGGTCTTTCCTCCATTTCGCACCACCCTCGGATCAGGGCCTTTCTTCGAGGCGCAACCAATTTGTGCCCGCCTGTCATTCATTGTTTTCCAACATGGGACCTTACCTTGGTTCTCACATCTCTCACGAAGGATCCCTTAGAGCCTCTGTCGTCAATCAGTCTCCAATGCCTGACCTACCAGGCAGTTTTTTCTGGTTGCGGTTACAACGGCACGGCGCATCTCTGAGGTGGCCGCCCTGTCATGTCATAGTGATCTCTGCGTTTTCCACGCTGATAGGGTGGTACTGCGTCCTGATCCCACTTTCATGCCGAAGGTGAATTCGGCCTTCCACTGGGCGCAGGAGCTGATTCTACCTGCCTTCTCTCCGCGTCCTTCTCATGACCTGGCACAACAGTGGCATCGGCTGGACGTCCGCAGGGCCTTGCGCGTCTACCTTAAGCGAACGGCCCCGTTTCAGGAGTCTGAGGCTCTCTTTGTTTCATTCAGTTTGACCTCCCAAGGTCGGAAAGTGTCTTCCTCTACCATTGGCCGCTGGTGGCGGTCCACCATTGCTCAATCCTACGTGGCACAGTCCCTGCCAGTTCCTTCCGGTATCACCGCCCACTCTACTTGGAGTGTGGCTACGTCCGCTGCCTGGGCCACACAGGCTCCTATCTCTGAGGTCTGCAAGGCAGCTGCCTGGGCCTCGCCATTGCCTCTTGTTGGGCATTACAAGGTTGACGTCTTTGCTTCTGCTGACGCTTCCTTTGGCAGGCGAGTGTTGCAAAAGGTCTACTTGGCTCGGGCGTGTCTTCGGCCCAGACGGAGTCCCTCCCGTAGGACAGGCCCAGCTTTGATATGTCCCACTGTCTGGATGCTCAGAGCAGCTCGCTGGAGAATGGGCGTTGGTGCTTACCTGATACGCCCTTTCTCGGTGAGCTGCGAAGAGCATCCAGCCCCTCCCTTCTTTTCTGTCTGGGGTGGGTTCTTCCTGTTCTGACCTCTTGTTCAATATTCCCCTTGAGCTAGCTTGGGGTCTTCCTGTCGGCGCCTTTGGCCGGCTCTTTGCCTTCGCTAAACTGGGGGACACACGGGAGGAGAGGAGGTGGAGTAACAACATCCTTCAGTAAAGCCCAGCCTATCAAGAATGGAGAGACTAAGCACCTCCCACTGTCTGGATGCTCTTCGCAGCTCACCGAGCAAGGGCGTATCAGGTAAGCACCAACGCCCATTTTGTGAGATTTCAGTATTGTTACATTCTCTTTTGTATATTAATATTTATGAAAAGTTGGTCATATTTAGGAAGGATACAGTAGTTGTCGTTCAATATCTAATGAGTCACACAATATCCAATAAGTCTCACAATATCATCCAATATCTACAGAGTGTCACAATAGATTTGCATCCTGTATGTAAAAGTAAACAGAAGTGTCAATCAATTTTATAATCAACTAATGTGCACTGTTTAATAGTTTTGTATCATTCTAAATTGTACTAAGCCTCCGTACTTTTTATTTTTATTTTTTTTATTTTGGCACATATATCAGCCTGTCTCCTTAACTTGACCCTTAAGAAAATAAATGTGATGTTTGTTTTCTGATTCAGTTTTGTGTACTAGCAGACTTTGTCTTTCTGTCTAATAAAAATGAGTTAAAAATAATTATACTCTTTAGAACAAAAATAAATAAATAAATAAACTAACTGCACATTCCATATTTATACTTCAGCTGGTCATTAGGAAAAAAAACATCATAATATTGTTGGAGTTTCATTGTTCTTTCCTGCTATCACAAAATGGCTGCGTGATCAGTAATAAAATACCCATTCTCTATAGCAGAGTATAGAGGGGTCATCTCTATCATCTTTTCTAGTATATTTTCAAACTAAGCACATTGAGCCAACTTGACAATTTTTGTTTTGTTTCCTGGAAATACTTAATGTGGATGCAAAAACATTTTTGGGAAAAGAAGGATTATATTTAAGGCTACAAGTTTACTTTATAGTCTGTAGTGACTTCCCATTTTAAAAATTAAATTGAAGCGGCATGCAGTTTGCCTGGGAGCAATTACAGCCACACAGTGGTTGGGACTAAGGCAATATAATATTGTTTGCCTTTCTTAGTCTTTACATTTCCATAAATTGTATCCTAGCAAGCATCCATAAATTATGCCCAGACTTAACAGCAAACCATTTTACCAACCCACGGGACCATAGAAAAAGTGCTTCTGATTACATGCAGGGCATTTTTACCTTTCTAACATGAGTTAGAGGAATTACCAAAATCATATTGTTCCCTCTAAGCTGGCTATACTGCAGATTTATCTCAGAAAATTAAACAGTGTCACACTCCAGTGTAGTTCAGAAAGCATCTCTCTATAAAACCAGCCTTAAAATGCATAATAGATAGCGTAGTTATTTCTCTTTAAAATAAGCCTCTCTTGACATTTTTTTCCTCTCGTAATTTTCTCCATGCATAATCTTTTAATCTGCTTTCAGAGGACAAAACAAAGGAAATTGGCCTCCAATTTGTCACTTCTTGCTAACATGGAAACGGTAATGGTGTTGAATCAAGCTATAATGCTGAAAGAATAACACATTATGATGTCATCACAGAAATGGTTACATCTAAACATCATTATGGGATGAACATCATGTTTTGGCATAATTGGACCACCTGTAGGCACCCATAAATGACAAATTAGTTACAATTGTGAAGAAAAGTTGCAGAAGTGAAGGAAAGAAATATACGATAATTTTTTTTTTTGAAATGCTCCTTTATTATTTATCATCTAGTCATTTAATTACAAAACAAACATTTATGTTAAAAAATTAAAATATGATTGGAAACAATAGCAGAAGAGTAATAACTGTAGAATACTGGAAAGTTCATATTCATAGGTTAAATATTTATCTTACTGGATTATAAAAAAAAATTACAAACCATCCCTCCAAAGTTATTAATAAGTTCAAATTAAAGAATTAATTGGAGCACAACCTAAGCCCAACTCCAAGCCCTAAATATATCCGAATTATTAATGAAAAGTTGGATTAAGCAGATAAGATACCAAGCTGTTGCGCTAATGGAATAACACAGAAAGTCTATCTTATTGCATTATTTGCATGCAGTAGTGTCTTATATTTAGACATAATGCCATTAATATTGTCAACATCGTGAATTACAAAGATTCTAAAAGACACACAGAGAATATCCTTGAGGCGTACCATAGGTACAAAGAAATACATCCATTGGTAATCCCATGGAAATTTGTATAAATGAAACAAACTAAGGGTTTTCTCAGCAACCAGAAATATTAACTATTGGTTCTGTATTTTAAAATGTAAGGTTATCTCATGAAGAAAAAATAAAATACCATTTCTTAATGACTATATGTTATTTAATTTTTAAACTGCCCATTAGTAGTAACTCTTTATGTTATTTAAATGAATCCTTATAAATCTACCTTGAACTGAAAGCACAATAATTAGATGGAACAAAGAAGCTATTAAAATACCCAAAATATTAAAGAAATGTTCTAAAATTGGAACACATCATAGAATTATTAACCACCTCATCCAGACTTCTAAATAAACTAACTGTAAGAGTTGTAGAAAACACTGCATTGTGTATTTATAATAAAATGGAAAATAAAAAGTAACAAAAAGTAACCTTCTACATCTTGTAAGTCCTTAGATTTTATAGCAGCGAAGTGAGATTAGTAACCTGGTCCTATGATATTTGTTGGATTTGTAAATTTTGTAGAAAGAAATCTATAGAATTAAAAAAATACAAATTTAAATTAAAACTTAAACTGGTTAATGATGACTGAATCTAAGCAGGCTTTTCCTCAAAATTTATGACAGGATTACATGGTGCAATTTTTATTACTATAAAAACTGATAAGACTCCCTGATGTTGACTCAGTCCTGATGATTGCGTGGATGTATCCATGTACTTCTTATTGACAACAATGGTTTACAAATGTCTTTAAGATATTCCGTTTTCCTGATGGTCTCCTATCCATATACTAGGTAGGTCTGGCACAAATTAACTTGCCATATGTAGAATGCGAATAGCTTACTAGATTAATTTTTTCCAGTGTCATTACCTGGTAAGAAACAATAATTCTGTTTTGGAAACCTCAATTGTTACCCTACAATGGGTGCCCTCAGTTGTGCAGCCATGCTCCAATAAGTGTTCTTCATCACAGCTTTGCGGGACATGTTTGCTTCCTCTTATCAAATACCTTCTCAAATAAGTTTTTGCTTTATCCCATACTAAAGGCAGTGATCCCTTTTGATATGAAAAAATTCTATCACTACCATTAATCCAGCAGTTTGATAAATTCTTGATCATTCAGCAGAGATGAATTCAGAGCCCATTTGAATTTTATGGCTACATTTATTACCAAAGAAGGCTATAAGCTTTATGGGAAGCATGATTGGTAATAATAATGGCATATACAATTGCATGCATTAACTTTAAATGCCAAATAATAAAAAATTAGAAAATATTTTAGGTAAAAATCCCCTTCAATTAATATATAATCCATTCATATGGTATATAATTGCTGAAAGAAATTACATGTTTTCTCTGGTTGGACCAAATTTAATAATGTTGTATTGCTCCTCTAACAGCAGTCAATAGAAAGCCACCTTCTTTAGCTGATATTTCTTCTTTGACAATCAATTTAGATAATTAAAACAGCAACTTCCTTTGCAAATTTAGGATTAACATTTCCATTTATCTCCCACTCGCCCACGAAAACTTTCTATAAGAACTATTTTATCTTTTGGAAAAATATGGGACATATGTAAAAAAAAATTCTGTTCCCATTATTTTTAGAAAGACCATATTGCCTATTCTTAAAAGCTCTGTATAATTTCATGTTACAAAAGATACTACAATACAGAATTTAAAACATTGGAAATGAGAAGCATAAGAGATAGATGATCTTGGAATGACAGAAAACCATTATAAACATTATAGCCTCTCTCTCTTCCAAAGAACATAACAAGAAAAAAATGTGGACAGAAGAACCATTGCTGGATCAAACTGATTGAACTGAATATAAATTTTTGTCCTATATAAGATTAGGATCCAGTTGGATGGCCACTAATTTAGATTCCTTGAAAGAGAATTCTGGGAAATGTATTTCAATGCATCTGGAAGGCATCAAAATGGAGAGATGTGTTCCAAATGTAGATACTTTTCAAATACTATGTGTGCTTCAATTTCTTTGAAAATTAATCTGCAAAAGCTTACTTTTGAAGAGTTGGACATAGTTAGCCAAGCTGAAGTGATTGGTTGCAAGTAAAGCAAGATGAAGCTTGTATTGAGTCTACTTCATGTCTTGAGGAAGTGATTCTTCATTTCTATTTATAAATTCAGTTGGATAAGTCTGCTTATCAGAGAATCACTTTACCAGAACTCCATGGTCATTTTCGGAGAAACCTTGAGATAAGCACATCAAAAACTATACAGTTTATTATGAAGCTGATAATCATTTTTGGTTTGTGAAAGCCTTGTTACAATGATTAATATGCAGGGCTATAATCAGGAAGAACCTGGTTCAAATTTGCCTCACCACCTAAGTAGAAGTTCACCACCTAACTTTGACTCAGGTGATACCTTTCAGCACAGCCTACTTTACATGGTGGTTCTTGTGAGAATAAAATTGGAGGAATATGTGCTGTATTGTCACCATGTTTGTATGCATGCATGTGTGTGTTATATGTATGTATGTATTTATGTATGTATTATTATTATTATTATTTGTCACCCATCTCAAAATGAAATGCCTATAGGGCATGTGGGATATATATCTAGTGAATCAAATGAACATCTTATTCCAACATTGTTTGGAAATTCCCAGCATATCTGGAGGTGCAAATCTTTAGATTACACTTGAAGAAAGTCCCATTTTTTTACAATATCTGAGTAAACGTGCACAGGATTATTAGAAACATTTTAACAGATTATGTCACATTTTCATTTTAATTCTTTCATCAATTATGTAGTATAAAAATTTAAGCTAGAACTCACATCCTATATTTATAATATAGTATAAAAATTTAAGATAGAACTCACATCCCAGGTAGTTTAATTCTAAAAATTTGATTATTTTCTCTTTATTAATGAAGTTATTAAATAACTGTTTGAAAATTATTATGACACTTTGCCAATGACATAGGCTGAGGTTTCATTTATTGATTGCACAGTATGACCTCATCATAGTTTATTTTGAAAGAATTCTTGAATTATCTTTATACTTTTGTTAGCACTGCATATTTATAAAATTATTTGCATTTGAAAAATAATTCTTTTTTTACTTATAAACATATTTTACTAAAATTACAGTAATTATGTCATTTGTCATAACAGTACAAATTCCAATTTCTGTTAACAGTGTATTAAGCAGTAGCTGGGAAGTTATTTACTCATTACAATTTATTAGGAGCAGCATCAAATTTCCCTGGGTTTGAAAACTTTGTAGTGTGTTTTCGGAAATTTGAAATAGAACTGATAGTATATTTACAATTTCATGAACATAGAGCTATGGCAGTTAGTTTTTGAAGACCAGGAGGATTGGAGTTCTCTCTAAATTTGCTCAAGGAATTTTATTTGATTTTATTTTAAATGATACACTAAGAATATACACAGTGTAAACTTTGGTCTTTATTATTTGATAGGCTTGCATTCTTACTTAACAGTGTTTCTCAACCTCAGACATTTTAAGATATATGGACTGGATGGCATGGATTGCTGGGAAATTCTAAGAGTTTTAATTCTACGCATCTTAAAATTGTGAAGGTTGAGAAATGCTATTACATACAGGTGGTCCTCTTTCATTTGGTGAACATTCAAAGTCGCATTGGCACTGGAAAAAGTGACATGTCCGTTTTTACCTTATGAACTTTGCAGCATCCCCATGGTCACATGATCAAAATTCAGATGCTTGGCAACTGGTTTATATTCATGACAATTGCAGTATCCTGAGTGATGTGATTAGCTTTTGCGACTTTCTGAAAAACAAAGTCAGTGGGGAATCCAGATTCACTTAACAACCATGTCACTAACTTAACTGTGATGATTGACTTAAGTGTGGCAAGAAGAGTCATAAAATAGGACAAAACTCACTTTACAAATGTCTCACTTAGCAACATAAATTTTGGGCTCAATTGGGGTCGTAATTCAAGGACTACCTGTAGTATATGTATTCACTGTAGTTGAGAGCTTTGAAGTAAAATGTCAAATTTCCAACATTATCTTTCTGGATATGCCTTTGGAAATAAGTTTATAAAATAATACTGATAATAGCAATAGCACTTATACATATATTGCTTCATAGCCCTCTCTAAGCGGTTTACAGTATCAGCATATTGTCCCCTACAATCTGGGTCCTCATTTTACCAATCTCAGAAGGCTGGAAGGCTGAGTCAACCTTGAGCCAGTGGGGATCAAACTCCTGGCAGTGAGCTGAATTAGCCTGCAATACACTGCACTACCCCAGCTCATAATGATTTTATGATAATTTACATGAGGCTGGCATCCAAAGCATGTTTGAGGAAAGTGAAATAATAGTGTAGTCTTTGCTTAATGAAAACACATTAAAGATTAAGGCAGATAAAATATGAAAGTAATAATTCCATAGTGCATAGATATGGAAAGTATTGTGTATTGTGGTATGGGGTATTGTGTAGTGCTTTTCAGTAAAATTTTTACCTTGTTTCTCATAAAACATGACTGGGTCTTATTTTATTTTGACCCCTGAAAAAACGGCTAGGCCTTCTTTTTGAGCGGTGTATTAATTTCCCCACCACACATCTCGCCTAGCCACCGGGCCACTCCTTTCACGGCCAAAAAGAGTGAGTGACGCGACTACTGCCTCCACTAGCCACCGGGCCGCTTCTTCCATGGCCAAAAAGTGAGCGACGCAACCCATGCATCTCGCCTAGCCACTGGGCCACTTCTTTCACAGCCAAAGAGTGACGCGACCCACGCGCTTTTCACACCCTTGCCTACTGTAACAGTCACTCCAGCTACGGGTAGCCGTCCACCCAAAAAAGCCTGCTGTCATCCACTCCGGCATGCCTGTCCACTGGACCACTTCTTTTGCAGATGAAGAATGTGTGGGTGAGCGACATGCCCCACGTCGCCTGAAGTATGTAAAGTTTTTTTGAGTGTTTACGTTTGTCCACGTGGCCCAGCACAGCAAGAAAGACCTTTTGCAAAAAAAGGGAGTTGCGCAAGGGGATCACTTGACCCAGGGCTACCGTATAACCATTTTGCAAAAGTCTTCCTTGCTGCGCTGGGCCACCTGGGTTGGGAAACATTATGCACTTCAGGCGGTGTGGGGCGTGTCGCTCACCCACACACTCTTTGTCCACAAAAGAAGCGGCCAATGGCCAGGCATGCTGGAGTGAATGATGGCAGGCTTTTTTGGGTGGATGGCTACCAGTAGCTGGAGTGACTATTACAGGTAGGCAAGGGTGCATGAGGCACGTCACTTGCTCTTTTCAGCTGCAAAAGAAGGGGTGCGTTGGCCAGGCAAGGCACATGGGGCGAGTGTGTTGCTGCTTTTGGCCATGAAAGAAGCGGCCTAATGGCCAGGCTAGGCGCGTGAGGTGAGTGGGGCAAGTTTCCCCCCCTCCATCCTTTCCCTCACTACCTCATATTGTCTGCAATGCAAGCGATGTGAGAAACCGGCCACGCCATGCGCTTAAATACGGCCAAATTTTGGGGGCAGGGTTTAATTCTACCACATGTGCACAAAACAGTGCTTGGCCTTTTGTGGGTGGGTCGTGTTTTATGAGAAACATGATAGTTGTTTATTATACAATGGTACGTACAGTGTATTTATTTAAATAGTATAATATTGAAAAAGTGTTGACTGTTTAAAATATTTTCTTAGCACAATAGTTTCTTTTTATACACCTCCTGACATCTTTGTAGATGATGCTATCTGTCCCCTTATGAATGAAAACAAAGAAAATCCTGACTATCTGCATAAGCTGTTGAACATCATTTTCTTTATTCCCACTGCTGTTGCCATAGCCACCCTCTAGTTAAGCTTTATACTCTCAACTTTGCAGGAAGAAATGTCATCAAAACCTTGATGCATTTTAAATATAACTGCAAATACCATAAATGTAAAGTCTCCTTTGAGATACTTTACAATGGCAGCAAATCAACCTTTTACTAAAAATCTCTTTCCTATACAAAACGCTGTATATTATTTAATTTGTTCCCTATAGAACAATAAATAAACCTCTGTTAATTTAATATTTAAACAACTTATTGTGTTACAGAAATAGATATGCATGATTAAGTACAATCCTCTGATTTGCAGTAGAATGGTGTGCTGATGAGAATTGAGATATATATGAATATTTTGTAATTATTAATCTGTTTTATAAGTAAGATTTCTTACGATGGAAAACTAGATAATTTGCTTTTGAACAAAATTTTCCAACACAATTCTTTACATATTTTATCACTCTGGTATAAAACAATTTTAATATAAAATATTCAGTTTATTTTCTCTTTTGATTTATCATGTAGATCTGTCCAGGATTTTTATGTACGTATATTTTGACTCAGCTACACTGAAATGTTTGTTGTACTATATATTAAACAAGAAGAGTTATTCTGTAGTCAAATTCTTTAGACCATTAAAATGGGGTTAAGCAAAATATTTTAAGAAAACTATATGGAAAGCCATGATCAAGGTGGGCATATGGGAACATTACATGAAAAAAAAAACAGGACACTAGAATGGTCTTTTCATCTTTGGGTAGTGCAATAAAAATTCATGCATACTAATGTACAAATCCATGGTTGAGATGAGCCAATGACAACATATAGAATATTACATGTATCTCTTTGTAATAATTTTTTTCTGTAGTGTATAGAACCTACTTATTTTAGCTTTTGAAATAATTGTCAAAAGTAGCGTCATTATCTACTGTGGCTTCAAATCCTTTGAAAAGTGCTTCAGAATGTATGAAAGCACTTGGAAGTACTTTTTGTAATCTTTAAAGCATCTGTCATTTTCTTTCTTAATTTTCATTTTAAAAGTTTTTATGAAGTAAAAAATACAAATTTAAAGAAAAAAATAAAAGAAAAGTGATAAATAAATAGAAAAAAAGAAAAAGATACAAAAAAATGACTTTCAATTTTCTTTACAGCAGTTATAAATGCATTTGTATTTTATCTTCCTTTTCTAATTCCCTTTCTATTCTACCCTTTCTGATAGTCACACCTATAAATCACAAGTTCATTTTTTGGTTTTCAGCAAAAAGTCCATAAATTGTTGTGGCATCTGGGTCATTTTCCATGAACTTGTGATTGCTTCAGAGGTTGCACCTATGCACTTCTGCTGAGACAGCTGGGAGCAGTGTACAAAGCACCCTCGGGAGTCTGGAAAAAATTGCAGCTGCTTTACTTATTTTAAAAGAGATGGATTATACATGCTCCCTCATGTTCTGAAGTCTTTTGAGGACTTTGTTCATTTTTAATGCATTTATATTTTTTATTTTGGTAGCAGTTAAGATTGAATTGAAAGATTTAAACAATGTTTGGATTCCAAGGGTTGGTTTAGCAATAATTCTTCCTGGGAAACCTTGTAGGTTCCAGTTCTTAAGAAGAGGTAAGATATGGAACTAGAGAGTATAATTCAGATGGTATTTAGATTTGAAGGCAAAAATATGCTTTTGGAAAGATCCTTAACTTCAACTTCTTAAAGGAACTAAACTGAATGAACTGTTTCTAAAGATGAAGTTAGTGGTAGAAAAGTATACTAAAGGTAAAGTTTCCCTGTCCAGTCATGTCCAAATCTAGGGTGTGGTGCTCATCTCCATTTCTTGGCCAAGGGATCCAGTGTTGTTCAGAGACATTGCTATGGTCATGTAGCCAGCATTACTGTATGCCAGAGGCACGCACAATGCTGTTACTTCCTACTGAAGTGGTACCTATTTATCTACTCGCATTTGCTTGCTTTCAAACTACTATTTAAAATGAAATTAGAGAGTATAGTTCGTAGAATTCAGATTGAAGGCAAAAAGATGCTTTCAAGCATACCTAACTCCAATTTCTTAAATTAACTTGAATTTTTAAAAAATCATATGTCTGCCTTCTCTAGTTGCTGCTGCATCCCAGGAACAATTGAAATTTTAATTTAAGAATTTACCAAATTCACACCTCTCTTTCTCTGAATGTATGTTTTTGCCTTCAGATCACAGATGTTGCATTGTTCTAGGAGGCGTATTTGCTTGTCAACATATTCTGTTAATTATTTGAAAGGGTGCTATGATAATTAAACTAATAAAACCAATATAAATTAGGTACCATTATCACACTGATATTATTAATTTTACTGAGTAATATGGTTAGTTTTACCAAATTTTGCTTAAAAATGAATCCAATCATACTATAAATATACCTATATCTCCTCTACTAAGTCAAGAAAATTAAGGAGGTGGTGTCAGGGCTCCAACAAATCCACCCCATTCAAATCATCAGTCTCTAGCTGCATCTCTCAGAATAAAAATAATTAGGAATGGCCATGTTGGCGTTAGCTGGATGCAGCCGACACTAAAATACATCTTTCATTTCCCCCTTGACCCTGGTCTTCCCCCCACCCCTGGATGTATATTCTCCAATGGGATACAACCATAGCCAAGAATCATCAATCATGCTTTCTAGTAATATTTTTGCGCATGGACAACTTTGGGCTGCCAAGGCGATTGATTATCTGAGGCATTTGAAGAATGCACTGTTTCCCCCCACTCTCTTTCTGCTGGCAGCTAAAAAGACCAAAGGAGTATCTTTTTAGTTGACAGGTGGATATTAGTGAATAGTAAACAGTTTTCAATATATTATATATCGAAGCAATTGTCTGGATAAAATTGTGCTTCTGCATTGTGTTATTTCCAGATAAAACTTGGAAGTTTTATATAAAAGAAAGTTGGAACTGTGTGAACTTTGCTCTTTTTTCACTTTGTGAAAACAGACAGCTGGACTATCACTACGGCTAATTGGTATTGTTGTTGCTATACATTATGCACAAGAAAGATATAATTGAAATATGTAAAAGCAAAGACATTTTAGGGGGATGATAACTTATACTTTTATGCTAGACAATGAACTAGTACCTTTCTAGTTTGGGTTGCAAAAGTAAATTGTGAGCTATAATGCAACTTTGCTTAGTTCTAATAACATCTGTTCAGAACAGCAGTGATATGCCACTTGTTTAATTACTTTTAAAATGTCAATTATAAGGTATGTATATCAATGATGATCTGCTGTTGCTCGTTCTATTTCAATTATTCTAAATTGATCATCAACAGACCAAGGAAAATTGTAATAAGGCCTCAGTCAATAATGATAGCTATTGATATTCTTTCAGCTATAATTAACTATTGATAATAATTTTGGTTAGAGCAATAGTTAAATTGTGTAGAGTGAATTCCAAAAGAATTTGTGGGCTGTTAAAGTTGGAAACGTCCTTATTAACCGTCCTCTAATTAATATATATAATAATACAGGAGAGGGATATTGATGATCATAATATGCTTAAAGATCATTAGAAAACCAGCAAGATTTTCAAAGTACATATTTTTAAAATCTTCTGTAAAAGCTGTAAAATAATATTGCGTTTCAGTTCATGCTTTTACAAAGAGAAGCTGTTGAAGGGATATTAATAGCAACGGTGACATAGAAATGGTAATCCAGGCGCCTCAAATTATAATCAGAATGAAAGTATAAGAATTGATCACTTATGCTTGTTTGGATAGTATTTTTAAAAAATGCAATGAAGTATCAATTTTCAAGTAACAAAATTTTGATTAAAAATATTATGAATCTTATCTGGACAAAATTAAGTGCATTATTAGGTGAATGCTAAAGACATCAGATGGGTGACTGTCCTGAAGTCCTATTATGATAAGTGCAGATTACTTATTTTCCAACCTTAAACTTATTCCCTACACATAATGAATAGTATTCCTTATTCTGATTTTTGAATTTATAGTTCTGAATAAAGTAGTTAAATTGCTTTTCGTTCCAGATCTAGAAAGGGTGCAAAATAGCATAGCAGAATCAACAAATATATCCAAATACTTAAGCACTGCAAATTACTCCTTGAGTAGCGAAAAAAATGATATGGGAAACTTGATACAATAATCTATACTAAGCAAGAGTGTGCAAGCACTCACCTGTCATTTTGCTCTAGAGAATCTGTTTAGGCAACAGAAATCATAATTATAAACCTTTATTGATGAATCAAACAAATCCTGCAAGTTAGGCTTTTGTGACTTACCCCACTGCCTTGGCTTTGTGAAGAGTGCCTCCCAGAGTTTTGAAAGGGTGGTATTTTGATATCCACAATTCATCTTAAAGAAACGTGCTATCGAGTTCCCATTTCCTTCTTTGACAGATATTTTAAAGGTGCAGTCATAGATATGGTTTTAATCTGTGATCGCTATTTTAGATGAATCACAGTGGTGTTTTGGTTCAGGACCTTAAGTTCAGTTCGGTTACAAAGTGGAGATAGAATTGTCAGCACATCCACTTTTCTCCGTGTGTTAACCCGATTTTGCATTATACTTTTATGTACATTTTGGAGGAAGTGCATCAAACATATTTAACAAGCAAAACCAAATGTTATTATTTAAACCTTCAAAGTCAGAGCTTTATAATGAGCCAGTTGCATGTTTGAATGCTAGATTAAAGTGGCTTCAGTTTCGAGGTGTTTCAAATTATTCCAAAATAGGCTGTCTTGGTTTAGGCTGTGGTTGCTTTAACTTTTGAACTGCATCTGAATATAGGCTTCGTGCCAATGTATGTGTCCAGCATGCATAACCGTAAAATCATGCTGATTCCAAGATGGGGAAAACCAGAACTTCCCTTTGTTCAGACTTTTTATTATTTATTATGTGTATGCCACCTTCATTATTTTTACAAATAAATCAAGACAAATATATCCAGCACAACTTGTTCCTATTTTCTTTCAACAACAATCTTACAAGGTGAGTAGGCTGCGAGTGAATGACTGAGCCAAAGTCATTCAGCTGGCTTTCATAGCTAAAGTGGAAGTAGAATTCACAGTCTCCCACTTTTTAGCCACTTAACCACTAGATCATGGGTGTAAAACTTGTGGCATCATGTTGTTGTCATGTGATGTACTACACCTACAGTGTTTTTACCCTATGCAGAGCTGGGATGGGCGTGGTCTGCACGTGATGCGTTTGACACCCCTGCACTAGACCAAACTGGCTCTCTTGATGGTATAGTTAACCCACAGTGTTTGAAGCGTTGTGTTTTTCTCCTATCCATTTCTGCATCCAAGTCTATTTGTCTTTTGGCTCTTCCTCCACTAACAGAACATTCAAATGTGAAAAAATGGCAGAATAAAGTTCCAGTATTGTCAATTGTAGTTTGGAGACATATCAAGACCCTATGCTGACTTTTGACCATTCCTTCTAGCATTTAGTTTTATTTGCAGAGATTAATTTACAAAGAGCAGCAGCAACGTTTAGCAAGATGATGAAAAACTATCTGCTATCTATAGCTTCAGTCTTGGTGTGCCCTTGATAACCCATTACGGCTACTGACTTAGTTTCAGAATTATCGATTTTAGAAATGTAGTTTCAGAAATACAGGTTCTAGAAATAGCTAAATGCCAGAAAGGTAAGAACAGTGGCTTCTTCCTGATTCATGTTAGTTATTTATGGCCAATGGGTTTTATTTTGCGCCTCGACATTGGTGATACCACCTGTATAATAATAGACTTTTTTTCCTAAAAAAATGTAGCTTTACAACCATAGGGATTGTTGATACGCCCTCTCACATTATGGAGCTTCAACAGTCTACTGTCAAGGAAATGTCACTGTCAGTTGCATTGTGCTGCAAGAAAAATCTGTGCTGCTGAATTGGAGTATATTGATTGAGGTTGTAGGTATTCCGTAGCTGCTAAATTTAGGGTTAGTATCTTTATCAACACACCTGAAAACATATCTGAAAAATATTTCTGTTTAAATTCATATTAATAATAATTTTCTGTACTGTTTTCATTATCTAGAAACAAATTTGATGCCGAAATTATATAATGTGCTTTGCTGTGTTATTCTTTATTTGATTTCAGAATCTTGTGGAATACAGCTTTTTTAAAGACTGTGAAGTATTGATCAGGGCATAGTGTCTTCACTCTGGTGCTTGCTGAGAATTTCACTTCACTGTAAAGGGCTTCACTGTGTTAATCCTCCTTACACTGCAGTACTTGTCACCTGCCTGATAGGTGTTAAATACTGCATTGGAAGGGGATTATCACCAGCTCTTTTTACTCTGGCAGTGTAAGGAAAAAGAAAGCTTTCTTGCTGTTCCCTCGGGGTTGAGTAAGAGATTCCCAATAGTATAATTATGTATGATGTATAATATAGCATTCCAAAATGCTATATTAAACATGTGTTGCCCCTTCAATGTTGGCAAGAAGGATAAGTTAAAAAATAATGTATTTTTAAAAATGTGAATGTTTCAGTTTAAATATAAGGCTATCTATTTGCAGTATGTAAAATGCAAAAGTTAAAGAGAGAATGAAAACTTGCCAGGCATAATCTTGATTCTCACATTATGAAATTACAATTTGCCAACAATTACTTCTACAGACTGTGTTAGTGCTCCTTTAAGATTTCCCCCCTAAAGTAGAAATAGAGCACTCTTGGAAGTAGGATCAGAATGTTGAAGACTTGGAGCTCTCTTCATTATAAACTTTAAATATTTAATGATTCATTTCTATTTTTTGTTGCCAACCAGTTTTTTAAACACTTCCATACCTGTTAAATAAATTCAGTGATTAGTCACAGAAGTATAAAAACAGTTGAAAACATACTTGTTTATTATTTCTCATTATTTCTTTTTATTAGGAATGTGTTTGAGATCAGGGAACAAGTATTAGTGGCCTGCAATGTTAACAAAGAATTCTTGCAATTTTTGCTGAAGCTGGCAGTCAAAATTTAACAGCTGTGTGTGTACAAGAAGAGTGGGGTGATTTATAAGCCAGTAGGCAGATTCGTTATATGGAAAGTGATGTGAAGTGGAATGTGCAAGGTACCATAAATGAATAGCTGATATATTAGTCTTCTGGTATTTTAATATTATTTTTCTTCAGTTTTCTAAACAGTCCCAGATGGTCAGTGTTGTTTCTTCTCCAAAAGCAGCCTAAGGTATTATATAATTGAGAATATGCAGAATCAGGTACCATTAATATAGTAATAGGCATATACATGCTTCAAAAGTGATTTTAAAAAGGTGCTTCAGTTCTCAAAGCTTACTTTGTAATCCTTTTTGGAAATTACTCATTAGCTACTTCTGAGATATTAGAGACCTTTGGAATCACAAGTTTGAAAATGCTGGGTGGGTCTGCCTTTAATCCTGAACAAAAGGAAACCTAAGTTTAAGAATTTAAAGAATTTGAAGTAAACAGCAAAAAGTTAAATAAGATTTTGATCTTAGAAAGTTATAAATGGACTAAAGGTCTAGATAAAATTGGAATATTGAAACAATATTGAATATTTTGGAATTAATTATAAAGTACAAAGAGCATCATATGGGAAATAGATCCTGCTTTAGTTTTTACAAGACACAACACAAAAAAATAGTTTCACGATTCCAAAAACTGGACACTAGAAGAGACTAAAGATTTTAGGTAGCAAGATGATATACAGGCCTGCAAGATGTTTATGACAATAAAAATACTGAAGGAGACTTTTGAAGAATGAAATCAGAAAATAGTAGCCACAATATCAACAAAAAGTAATGATGTTTGTTTCCATGGATAGTCTGTCTCCAAAGATGTTATTGAAGAATTGTCAGATGTGTAACAAATTTTATCTGACAAGATAAAGATGGTATCGAAATTGGATGGTTTAGAAAAGGATATTTCAATGAATGACAAAAGGAATCGGCCAAGGTTTGAAATGTAAGAAAGAAATACAAATGCATACCAAGGGATAAAGAAGAAGTGAAGAGAAATCAAATCCTACAACAATATTTGAACAAACTTAAACATTAAGATTGTTAGAAACAAAAGGTAAAATGAAATACAAGGTTGGTTTATTTGGATAAGGTTAAAATAGGTGACCCCTTTCTGGACTTTCAGCTGACACCAGGACTGAAAAGATGATGTTTTATGGATTTGTTTAGAGATGGGATGAAAAGATAAATATTTATAACATTAAGAGGGAGTGAAGCGTTACTAAATTTGTTTACATTTCTGATGAAGGTTGGAAGTATCTTATTTAAGTACTTTTTTCTTTTTTTTATTATATTCTTACTTTTCCTTTTCTTTTTCTCTTTCCCTGTACTGTTTACTCTTTTCTATTTTCTTATACTATAATAAATGTAGTTTGAATTAGATGGAGAGGAGAGGAGAGGAAGATGAGAGAGTGGGGGGGAGAGAGAGAGAGAGAGAGAGGATACTTGCGAAGAGATAGAACTAAGCAGTGCTACTGAATCTTAGAATTGGACAACATCATTTAACCTGCAGCTCAATGCAGGAAGCCAATTATAGAATATGAGACTGAGAGCTAGCTAGTCTCCACTTGAACATATCCCATCTAGGGGAGCCAGGCCAGCATCTCTTGGATAATTGATTCCCCCCCTCCCCCAATATTCAATTGCAATCTCCTTTTCTGTAATTTAAATCTATTATGCTGTGTTCAGCACTCCTGAAAGAGAGAACTGGTTTTGACAGTCTTCTGTGTGATCTAGTTCTGATAAAGAAATATCTGGAGGAAAATCTGTCAAGCTGTATCTTTCAATAAATCTGCAGCTTTACAAAACAAGCAGATACATATTACGTGTGATATAAAGCTAAACACTATCTGCAAATTGTATTGTTTTCATATTTTGAATCTGTAAACAACTATATATAAATAATGTGCATGATTTTACATTTATTTGAAACTAAGCTTTTGTTTAAGAATATGGAGATTCTTAGAATTTTGTGAAGTTTTGGATATTTTTGCATAAATATTACCTAAAACATGATCTTATGTGCATGCAAGATCTAAAGCTAGATAGAGAGCCCAATTAAACAAATATGTCAAGAAACTATACCTGCTCATTTATTGGGAAAAATGATTGAAAGCTAAAGAAGTATGTGAACCTCTTAGGACAGAGGTGTCAAACTTGTGGCCTGTGGGCCAGATGCATCATGCACTGGCCACGCCCATGCCTGGTTTAGCAAAGGAAAAAGTTGTGATACGTCATGTGACAACACTGACAATGTGAGTTTGACGTCCTTGCGGGGAATTCGGGCCAGGTGTTTCAATCAATGGAATGATAAACAAGTGTGAATGTGGGAGGACTTGCCTTATTGAAAAAACATTTCTGGGTATACATTATCAAAGTCTGATTTCACAACATGATGCCTGCTTGATTGCCAGAATACAGTTCTCTTCATTATCAGATTGGGAATTGTTCATACAAAAAGATTTCTACTCATTAATTTAGAACCCAGTTATAACAATCCACATGTCTTTTGGTTATAATTGCTGATGAATTGCCAATTCTACATGTTAACATCTTTGCTACTCATTTAGTTAGCAGAACATGAATAACACTGGGGCATCCAGTGACTATTGTAAATGAACTATCCTCTTCTCCTTAAAATCACTGTTTCTTTCTCTCTTTTTGCAAATAATTTTATTAAGAATTATAAATGAAAATAGTATTAAAACCATTGCTTTCTAGCCATAAACATAATAGAATAATTAATGTGAAAGAAATTGAAAGGAAACTATATTAAAATGTTATGGAACTTATCATGGACATGTCAAAGTCTTAAGCTTTGCTTTAACTTGATAGTAATTTATTAGATTATCAAGACTAGTACAAAATGAAAACCAATAAACCTATTAGAAGTGATAGTAGCCAGATACAGTTAGAAAAAGTTCTTCCACATACTCTGTTCTTTCTGCAAAATTGCACTAACTTCATTTGGAAACATGGCTGTTGTAGTATTAGCTCCTGCCTTACAAGGGCAGATGAATTCTCCAGTTGACTTCCTCCAGTGAATTCAGAGACATTTGCCCATTAGTGATTTAACAGTATTTTATGAATATATGGGACTATGGTGAATACAACGCACATTGTCAGAATGTTTGTATTAGGCCAATTCAGGATCACCGTAAAGCGTAATAGCTAGTATTTTTTTTTTCAAATGACCAGCATGATTTATTTGTTATGGGTAATTACTGGTAGCAGTCAAGATTTTAAAGATTGCTATTTTGTCAAAACCAATGTTTTCTAAAACATACTGCTCTGAGAACAAAAAAAAGCTATCCAAAATAATTTCTTGTTTCTTTAGCAGAAATATGTGTATTAAAAAAGGGAAATGACCTTCAATGATCCTTCATTGTTTTTATTATCTTTGATAACTCTTTCATCTCCTTCAGCAAAATAAAGGGTGCAGATCTTTTAAAATGTTTTCCCATATATAAGCCTCTCTAGGGTTCTAATTGCCCTTGGAACCTTTCTATTTTTACTGTATCAGAGACAGGGTTTCTCAAAAACAACATTTAAAAAGCTCACGTTATTTGTATACCTCAGCATAACATCCTATGAGAGCAAATGTCTAGACCTCCATTCTGCTCTTGTTTCTGGCTGGATTGGTATGAATAACTAAAAGAAAATTAGTTTAATGCAGCAATTGCCAAATGACAGATAGCTCTGATTGAAAGATTATAGGACAGAGTTAAGAAATACTATGAGTAAGAGGCAGGGGTGAGATAAAATTGCGGTTTGTTAATTGATGCTAAATCAGTAGTTTTAATGAAATGTTGATGGGCTTTTAAATTAAACAAAAAGCTATTACCATCTAGTTAGTATTTTGCAAATGGCTGTGAAAGGAATATAGTGTCTGTCCTTCAGAGAGCAGGTCAACTTTTGTGCGGGGAAAATGCTTTCCTCTCCGACATGACCAACTTGATTTATTAATATGAGAACTAGAGGACACTGAGAATTAGAAAAACTTAAGTGAAATTCTACTTTCGCAACAATTTGGATCACCTGACAGATTTGAGTAGAGTGCATTTCCATCCCTCCCTCCCTGCATATTAATAATTTTAAAAATTCCTAGGATACAATAATTTATTTAACACCTGATGAGAGGATGGAAGAAAGAATGTTGCTGCTTGATCTTCAATATAAAATTTCCATCAGAATTTTCATCTGAGTCTTTGTCTTTTCCCCTTTGCGTTAGACTATCCTTACAACAATAAGGTTTTGGCTAATTTGGCCAAATCAGAAATGTATTAAGAATTTTACAGTTCTAGGGCTTATGGAAAAATATTAGTGAAAGGAAAATATTTTACGCTTTAAGGAAAAAATGGATTATTTTTGTATCCTAACATCCCAAAACCTGAGTAGATTTTGATTGGTTTATTATTCAAAGGTTTCAATAGCTTCTATACTTGTATGCATAAACATCAGGACCTTCTTCTGACGCCACTGCTGGGCATATATAAAGTGTAGACAGTTGAACAACCTTTGTAATAGCAATGCAAGCCATCAAAAGAACATGGATTCTTTAATACTTTGGAAAAGGTGCTTGGCTCATGCTGATATACTAGGTTAAGGAATGCTTTTGAATGTAACTTGAATATAAGTTCTGATATTTAATGAAAGAAAGAAAAACATGGTCAGTGAAAGAGATGAAGAACGAAGATCACAAATAGGCAATTTTATTATTAAACATGTTTCATCCAACATCTAGACTTTGACTTTAAAACTGGAAAGAGAATGGTAGTTTAGGTTTATTGGTCAAATTTATACCATTGTAATAATTACTTCAGTTCCAAATGAATAATAATTATTTTTGCCATCATAAATTTCATCTTTAATTTCCAAAAGCCCTTGTTTCTTTGTATAAGATCTTTGTATAAGATTTATTATTTTAAACAATTCATAGCCAAAGTGAAATATTTTTTAATTATAATTAAATAAGATATTAAACTGATTACTCTTAGGAAAAATATAACAGGTGACCTGGTATATCTCTAAAACAATGCCACTAACACATGGGTATTACTTTGTGTTCCAGTACAGCAAATATACCACTGAAATTGTATTTCCAGCAATGTTGCTACTTGTTATGCTTGGACAGATTTTTGTGTTGTTCTTCATTGAAATTAAATAATTAGTAAGTTCGGCATCCTTAAACTAAGGGAAATTTTAGTGTGAAATATTTTATCACCTTTTGGTAAAGGTAAATAAAAGACCTCTCAACAGCTTGGGGTTGCAGTGGGCACAGTCAGAAACTTAAGAGTCTGAATTTTAGCTCTGATAATGAATTCACTGGGAGAACAAAAGCCAATTCAGAAAACTATTTTCTTTATGTCCTCCCACTGAGATGAACTCTGCTGAATAATAATGCATAAGACTGAGCAGAAATAGATGGTTCTGCTTTTTTCCCCATCTTGCACTCTAAAAAGTTTTGGCATAGAGTGGGATGGAACCACTTACTGTACTTCTAATAAATATTGGAATGGATTATGAAAGCCATTTACTCATTTTTGGAAGGGAAGGATTTCAAGATCTAAAGCAGCAGAGTTGTAGCAATGCAGTATTTAATAAATCTTGATGACCCTCCAATATTACAAAGAGGATATGATTGTATAACACTCCACTGAAAAAGTAGATTGTCAGTTCTGCATCCAGTTTATTTCTTTCCTAAAGGAGCATGGGCATTGGATTGAAGGTGATGATTGGTTTAATATAGTGCTTACTGGAAGTTGTGACTTGGGATGGATGGATTTTATAATTGTATTTTAATGTCATCGTCATCTTATCATCATCTTCCTCTTCCTCCAAGTTGTGGTGAAGTCTTATGTTTAATTCATTTATTTAGACTTACTTTTATATATACATATTCTTGGATGGGAGAGACTTACTGGCAGACTGTATTTTTGCATACCTAAGGATGGCTTAGAAGCCCCACAAATATGTAAAATTTCCTACTTTCCATTTATCAGTGAAGTGAATTTAAATGTAAAATCAAAAGTTAGAAATAGACAATATGTTGCCAGTGACTTATAAACATTCCCCTCCACCCCCAAATCTCCTAATGGCTAACATACATTTCTGCACATTTACTGAAATGATCCATTCACAATAAATGCCAGTTCTGATCTACTGAAAATCATTTTGCTTTAGTAAATTCTAAAAATAAAGATACACGAAAACTATATAGAGAAGTTAATTTAATTATGATGAGTCACCAGCACTACAGTCTGGAAGACCTGTAATGTAGAATTGTAAATGCAGAGATAAATGGTCTATGTTGATCTTTAACATTTTGAATATTTATTTGTTACTGCATTTTATATAGTCGGTTTCATAATATTCTATCATTATCATAAATTACTTAGGTAGTATCTATATATTACAGAATTTATGGCACTGATGCTCTTTTCCATTACATTGTCATTGATTCTGTATTCTTGTTTTTCGGTGTTAAATTTTATGACATACCACTTTAAAAGAATAGAGTAAGGATAATTTATGGAAGCTAGTAAAATATTCTACTAAACTCCGTTTTCATATGATAACAGTTACATTTATTGCACAGTTTAATTACCTGAAATTGCAATTCAATTTTTGAGTTGGGTTTGTACCAACAGTTTTGTAACTTTTTTTTTTAAATTTCAGTTTGATCCTCAGTGTGCCAGTAATTTTTATTGTTTTTATAATTTGTTTTGGGTAAAGACACTAGACGCAGGAATGGAAAATATTTTTTTCTTTTTTGATGGTGTTTTGGCTTTAAAAAAATCTAAAATGCTAAAAATAAAAGGAGATAACGGATGCTAACTGAAATATTTAAGCTTGTAGCTTGATGCATATCTTAGCATTTCCATTTATCAGTCCAGTTAAGAAATGATTTTAGTCATCTGTTAAAATAAATATATTATTATAATAAGAATTGAAGGCTATATTTGGTGTGTCAATATTTTAATGTAAAGCATTTGGCATCTATCTACTCTGCTTTTATCACCTCATTGAATTTACTAGAGGAATGTTGATAGAATTTGCACAGCATCATTTAATCTCCTTTGTCAAATTATGAAGTTATTGATTTCAAACTGTTGGTTAGCTACTAGTAGTTCTTTGCATCTTTACATTTTTCATAGGGATTCTTTTGTTGTCTTACTTGTGCTAGAATTTCCAATTAGGAATAGATATCTTGAAGAGGGGGGGAAGTACAACAAATACATTATCTCTGCAGGTCGATCTGCACTTCATTTTAAACAGATATTTTTTTAACCCAGAGTTATAATTAAATAGTGCCTCAAACTGGTAAATTAAAGCATAATAACATCTCACAGGTCATTTGTAAATTGGGTGGGGGGGATTGGGTAGTCTAAAATCATTGATTTCAAGGATAAAATCATGTTTTCTAAAATCCATTACTCTTTCACTTGCATTTAATTTTAGTATGTGTTGCTTTCTTGTAATCACAGATACATGCATGTGATCATTTGTGTTATTGTTTTTTATCCTGTTCACATAGCCACATTACATTTGATAAACCACTTAAATAGAATAATTGAATAAAGCAATATGAAGGCATATTTAAAATGGCCTGCATTTTCATTAGAATATTTCTTACATAATTGCTTTCATCTTCTGTTATAGCAGCCCAGGAAACTCATATTTACTTATATGACATAAATAATATTTTGAATTAAAGTTTATTAAGACTATTTTTTTCAGATAACAGAATTAATTAACTTTAAAACTGAAGGATACATTATTTTTGCGATCATTCAACCAGACTATAAGAATTGAGAATTGACCAAAGATTCCATGCATCTTTGGTTCCACTATTCAGGATGAATTGTGATAACATGTCTCTTAGGCAGTCCTCTTAACTTGCATTAATTTGGCCTACATCATTTTTATTAATAACAGTGAAATTCAGCTATGATTTAATAAAGCAAGGGAATCTTGTTCTTTCATATAAAAACCTTAGTTTGAAAAACTCATGGGTTATTTATTTGGCTGAAGAAAGTGCTGAAATGTTTTCCCTTCAAAAAACACTAGACTTCCTTCAAATTAATCAATAGATGGTATCTGTTTTAACCATATTATTGATGATAGCCATATTAATAGTAAATATATCTCTTGTGCTAAAAAAGATGCAGTAAAGTCAGGAGAGGATTGAGTTTCTTGTACTGATCCAAAAATATTATATCAGGCATAACAAGAGATTTGAGATGTTAACTTTAAACATGGTTTTAGCAGAGCATGGATGAACCTCTTCTTCCCATGCTTTCCTCTTAAATAATTATAAGGAGGATATTAAATATATTTGTTTCAATTATTCTTTATAGCTGACTTGGGAACCATAGTTGGAAATGTAGCTCGTTAATCATGATTTCTGAGAATTTTATTTTGGTTTAAAATAATAAAATATTAGAATATTTTTTGGAGAAGGTAGTAATGCACTGAATTAGACACAAATAAAGAACATTTTAATGTGGTTTTTAAATATAATTTTAATGTATATTATGCAGTATGTAAAAGTTAATGCACATGCATTTTAACAACTTTTAGAGTGAACCCTGTAAAAAATGGAAGCATGAAACATGTATTGGTACTACACCATTTCCTTCTAAAGGAAGGGTCGTTTTCAACTCCTAAACCAGCATTTTACCAAATAACAAAATAGATAGTTCCCAAGTATCTTATATAAAGTATATGATCACTGAAATTTCAGTCTTGTACTAGACCGTCTGTAGAAAAATAGTTTCGATGTTTCTTAAATATTTTAATCAGCATCAAAAATAAATGCTTTAGCCTTGAAAATATAATATCTTTGAACTTGAATCATATGGAGAAGAATTGAATAAATCTAGATAAGATAATCAGTGATCTCATTTTCTTCAGAGACAATATAGGAAGTAATTGATTAGAGTCCTCTTGATGCAGATTCAGGACTACAAATCTAGGTAACAGTTGCTTTTGCTGAAATTAATATCTTATGAAGTTCTACCATAATTCTTGCAAAGATTTCCAAAGAAAATTGTGTTTTTGAACTCTGAGCAAATGAGAAAAGCCAGAATATTCATACACAAGTACATATTATAAATAAAATCTGACTAAAATAATGTTATCAACCCTAAAATACTGTGGTGAAGAGAATCTTATTCACTCTGAGCCCCAAATTGTAACAAATCATATTTTATTTCGGTGGGAATTCATTTCAGAGAGGTGTACAAGGGTAACCAGAGAGGGAGTATGGGATGGACAAATGATAAAACGTATATAGGATGGAAGTAGTATTGTTCATGCTATTTGACGATTTGTGTCACAACTTACATGTTAGTGTCCCCCTTCTAGTCCTATTGGACTTCTTAGCAGCATCTGAAACTTTAGTTCTAATTCCCTCCTTCAACTGCTTATGGAGATTGAAAACTGCGATTCCCTGTGCAACGGTTATAAGACTGCTGCATTAAATATCTTAATTTGTTGATAGAAATGGAAGTCTATTGCTACGTAGCAATTGTAGTACTGTTGTTTACTATTTTTAACATAGGTTTTGTAGGTATTATTCAAGCTACTTTTTTAAAAAAATGCTTTAATTCTAAATATAATGAATCTGAATGAAATCTGTGACATACAGATTGTTAAATAATCAGGTGTTGAATAAAAGAGTTATCTGCTGATTCAAGTTCAAATTCGATTATTAATGTGCATTAATGTTCCTTGAATCTTTTTTTTGAATACAGCAAGATGGGTAGCATATGAGATACAATATATGAGTTGATTAAATTTCAGTTTTTCTTTTCTGGAGTCTTTTAATTATTGGTCCTAAATAATTATGAGCTGATATTAAACATAATGGAAAACATACAGCTGCATCTCCTTTCAGCCATTACTATTACTGGCATGGCTGGAATAGCAATAGCAATAGCACTTAGACTTATATACTGCTTTACAGTGCTTTATAGCCCTTACTAAGCGGTTTACAGAGTCAGCATATTTTAGAATCAGCAATAAAAAAGAGCAATGTTGGGTTCCTGAATATACTTCAAAGAATGCCAATGGATGAATTGGTAAATTTTAATGAGTTTTCAGAGGAAGTATTTTTTTTCACGTTTGAGAATATAAGTATTTGCTCTTGTTGCACAGACAATCATTTTTCAGTGGAACCTCAAAGTAAGGTTTATTGCTATGAAACTGTTTTTTGTTTCTAGTAGTGAAACCCCCATTGGTATACTACGATTAGACTACTTTCCAATTTGTGCTTCGCTTATTTCTCTCCCCACCTACATCCTAGCATTCTGGAAGCTTCCAAAAAAGCTTGTAGCATCTTTTAGCTGTAAAAGCAAATCTATGTTTAGTATTCCTTTGGCAGATATTGTGCTAATTGTGCATGTGGAGCTGTAACTGACTTAAGTAATGCTCTCCTGCAGATGGGTTGAATATATAATTTTATGATGCATGCATACTGAGATATTTTTCTCTTTTGTATTTTATAGGGTACCACTTGAATGGGCTGATCAGTGTGAAAGGGACCTAGAACATTTGCTTGCAAACGGGTGTGAGGAGTTTTGCTGCACATAGGTGAGTATTAACTTACGATAGGCAGACAATCATGTTTTTGGGATGGTGCTAATTAAAGATGTCTTTGTATCTAAACTATTCTCAAGTACTTTAATTTTTTAAGTAACTGGTGTACAGTTCTCAAGAAGGAAAAAGCATGGCAGAAAAATGGAGCAAGCATGGAAAAATTGCAGCAATCAACAAATTAGCTTCTTCCATTTTGGTTTAATCTTCAATTTAACCATTGACAATTGTAAAGTGTGGTTTCTGACCAGTGGTGGGATTCAACAATTTTTACTACTGATTCTGTGGGTGTGACTTGGTGGGCGTGGCCTGGCTTGGGTGTGGTTTGGTGGGATGGCAGGGAAAGGATACTGTAAAATCTCCATTTCCCTCCCCATTCCTGGGGGAAGGTTACTGCAAAATCCCATTCTACCCACACCCCACTAACCTGCTTTCCAGCTCCGTTCTCCTGTGCAGGACAACAAAAGAAGACCCAGCCGATCAGCTGGACTCAGGAGGCAGAGAATAGATGGGGGCAGGGCTAATCAGAGGTGGTATTTGCCAGTTCTCTGAATTACGAAAAATTTCCACTACTGGTTCTCCAGAACTGGTCAGAACCTGCTGAATACCACCTCTGATTCTGACTTATAATAGGTAGAACAGGGTACAGTAGTTCAGTGTGTTATTTTTAAAAGAAAACTTGACTTAGTATAAATATGTATTAAAGAAATAGAATTAAATGTTTTTAATTGTAATAAGAATGTTTTCTAGTTAATATGGCAAACAAAGTGAAAGAACCTTTATGTCCTGATATATATTAAAGATTTTCCTATCGTTTTATAAGAAGGTGATAGCTTGCTACTGGTAAAAAAAATCTCTATAGTGGTAAAAGAGAATACTTGGGAGGTTTACTCTGTGAAGTTGGATTTTAGTCTTAAGAGTAAATAATTTTGCTTGCTAGGCATCTCTTGAAAATGTCTCAATGAATGTAATTTGTGAGCAGGTGAGTTGGCATATGTATGTATTGGTGTTTAACTGGATTACTTAGGATAGCTTAAAGTATTGTTCAAAAGGAAGAAGTGGAAAGGATTTTAAATAAATACATAAGATGTTAAAAAGCAAAAGCACACAGATGAGTATTAACAACGAGAAGAAAAAATGAAATTAGAAAACTTCCAAGAATTCTTTAATCAGACAAGATGGTAAAAATAATCCAAGAAAAACAAAGAGTGATAAGAATAAGTAGCTGATATTTTAGTCTTGTCTACTACACTGCAAGCTTGAGAATAGTCTGAAGACTTTTAAATCAAAGTCATATCTGATGTAGAAAGGAATCTGCCAAAGATTGTTGAATAGAATAAACAAGCAAATAATTATTGGGCTATCTTTTTCTGAAAATATGAATTAAATAATTAAAATCAAGCTTTGTCTATTTCTTTGTTCCCTCCCAAGGTGGTAAACAGGCAGAAATTAAATGTCAAATGCCTCTATTTTGGGAGAACTTGGATGGATTTTTGAAGATTTTGTTTCCTGTAATTTTTGTCTGCTGTGATTGTAGTGGTAGATTTGGAACACTGCAGGGTGACAATGTGGAAAAATGGAGAAATGTGTCAATAGTGTCTCAGTGGTGCAAACTACAGGTCTTTGTGTAGGTGTCTTGGCTACATAGTATGTTTCTCTCCATGTCAGGAGGAAAACCCTCATTTATCCCAGTGGTTGCATAACCAATTTGGAGGTGATATGGCAGCTGGGAAGTTGCTTCTTTAGTGAGCAGAGACTCTTTGAGGTCAAGGTGAGATATGGGCAGTGGAAACCAGAGTGGGGAGATTGTGAGTATTGGATTCACCTGAAATTTGCAGCTGCCTGAGTGTTGATTTCCTAAATGTGGATTATCTGTGTTTCCTGTCATCACTCCAGTTGACTGTGATGCTTTACTTGCAGGATAGCTTCTGGGATGACTCATGTGGTTGATTGTTAAAGATTTAAAATCTTGGTTTGATTTTGTATTGGAGATCTGAATATGAGGTTTTAGAATTATATCAGCAGCTAACCCAATTGGCTTTGTTGTACTACAGGTATGAATGAATTGGGTGGGAGGTGTTACGCGGGCAACCTGCAAGAGAACTTAATTTCCTTGCATCTACTGAACTTGCCACTGCCAACCCTCAGTGGCCAACATGCCATGGCCATTTCACCACAGGGCAATTCCACATGGGATAACTGAACATGATAAATGTTACCCACCACTGTTTCTTCAACATGATTTCCATTGACAAAAGCCCTGCGGTTAGTTGACCATGGTGAGTTGTCCCATTCCGGAGCTAGAATGCAAAACTGAAGGGCTGAAATGCAAAATCAGTATCTTAATATCGACCATACCTTCCCCGTGCATGGCCCAATCCCATGGCACTAGAAATAACCACATGTGAGATCTGTAGGCACTAGGGAGCAGTTGTGTTTGTTTTTATTGTATTGATTTCCCTCCTGTATTGGCTATCTCCCTGACCGAGCTGCTTGATTCAGTCTCTAAGTTGGAAACAGAGTCTCTGGTCTGATAGCTTTTGGAGAGTTTAACCTATCCCCCATATGTGTAGAGCGTAGTGTGGCTCAGGATGGTAATCTTGATTCGTGTTATTTAGGATCCAATACGTGGTTACATGTTTCATCTGGCTTTTGTCTTGGTTGAGATTACCATCAGTCTTTTGTCATAGTCAGATCTCAGAGGGATGACTTATATTTTTATCAGATCTGGAAAGTTATGTTAACAGTAATAACTTCTTTAGATAAATGTAATAGTTTGAATGTTGAAATATTGTTGTGGTCTGTGTTCTTGTTTATTTCTTCTCTTACAGAATATTAAAAGTGTAAAATAAAATTATATCAGTTTTAACTGTACCCCCACCCAGAATCAGTGCAGAATGGAACAAACTTTCTAAATCTAATAAATACATAAAAATAAGTAGCATTTATTTTAACAAAGCTGGAGGCAATTTACAATGTATTAGATTTAAAGTCAATAGAAACCAAAACAGATAGGATTACCTAGTGTAGAGAAATCATGCACACTAGAAAATGCTGTTTCAGCGTCTATTCTCCAGGATAGGGTGATTCTGGGAAAAGTTACATTTGGGTGTTCCAGGTCACAAAAATTTTTCTGTGAGAAAACAAACTTTGATTCAGAGTGTCTGCTTCATTTTATAAAGCTTGAACTTGAAGAAATATTAGCTGAAGAAAATAGATAATTCAACAAGTTAACGAGAATTACTGCATTTCTCCAGCATCCCTATGGAAGAATCCACACATATGGGTTGAATCCGCCTTTCTGCCCAGAGACTGAGTTATCAATCTTTGCCACGCCTCTTCCTGTCGGGCCAGGAAGTCCCCTAGCCCCAGTCACGACTTAGTCTTGGCCCAATAGAGACATGGCAAAGGTTGGCTTCAACAATTTCACAGAAGGTCCTAACAAACCCAGATCAGATCAGCATCCAGATAGATAGGGATTCCAAGATAGAACTAGACAACAGTTCCAATCCAAACAGCCCTTTTGTGGAACAGGAAGTCATCCCTTTTGTTGATCCAAATGACTGCTGGACCCCTCCCCCCATTGGTGGCCGGGTGGTCCTATTTGCAGACCAATGGGAGACCATCACATCCGATTCTTGGGTCCTGGAAGCCATTCAATTCTGTCTCACCCTTGATTTTCTATCCACTCCTCCGAGGACCTTCACCCATTGCCCTACTCCAAAAACCCTCTAAGAAAAGAGCTCATGAACAAGGCTGTCCAGCACTTGTTGGACATCCAGGCCATTGAGCCAATGCCAGAGGACCAAAGGGGGCGTGGATATTACTCCATTCTGTTCATAGTACCGAAGGCCTGGGGGTGGGTGGGTGGAGAGCAATCCTGGATTTCAAAAAGCTAAACCCTCACATAAAGCACAAGAGATTCAAAATGCAATCTCTGCAGTCAATCTTGGAAGGCATAAGGGGGGGGGGGATTTTCTGACGTCCATCAATTTAACGAAGGCCTACCTCCACATTCCCATCTATCCCTCCCATTGGAAGTTTCTCAGGTTCTATTTCGAAGAGAACCATTATCAATACAAAGCCCTGCCATTCGGCCTCTCATCGGCCCCCATGACCTTCATAAAAGTGCTGGCAGCACTGGCCACACATCTCAGAACAATCCCAGTGAGTGTCCAGTGCTATCTGGACGACATCCTCATCCAGTCCAGTTCCAGCCAACAAGCTGGGTCAGACCCGACCTCCACAATCCGGGTTCTACAGGAACACAGATTTTCCATCAACTTCCAGAAGAGCCAGCTAGTTCCATCCACCTACCTACTACATTTAGACGTGGTGATAGATACCAATCTGTGCGAGGTTTACTTGTCCCAGGACTGCAAGTCCTTAGTCACCCATATCATAGTGGAGCGAGTGGCTCCTTTAGTGGTGCTTTCCCAACTCCTGGGAAAAATTATATCGTGCATAGCTATAGTGCCCTGGGCCCGGTTACATGCCAGACCCCTCCAATGGTTCCTCCTACCATTTCAGAGGGCAGGCACCAGCACTTCCAACATCAAAGTTCGACTGAAGTGGGACATCCTCAGGTCCCTCAGATGGTGGGTTTCCCCAGCGACCACCAAGGTGTCCCATTTCAAAGAACCCAATTGCATAACAGTCACTTCAGATGCAAGTCTGTTAGGTTGGGGAGCCCATCTACAGTCCCAACACACGCAGGGACAATGGTCCCCAGTGGACATTCAACACAACATCAACTGGTTAAAATTCCGTGCCATCCACTTAGCTCTCAAATACTTCCAAAACACAGTAGCCGGCCAACACGTATTGATCCTAATGGACAATGTTGCGGCCCAAGCACATTGCAATTGCCAGGGAGGGACTCACTCCAGATCCCTCATGACCGAAGCAGAGCAATTGGGAATCTGGGCAGAAGCTCACCTATTATCCATCAAGGTGGAGCACATATCGGGGACATCAAATGTACCTGAGCAGAGCCTGGGTAGACAACTCCGAGTGGTGTCTCCACCCAGATCTTTTTTGGGAGATGTCTCAGAAATTTGGGAGGCCTACAATCGACCTCTTCACTCCAATAAACACCCAACTTCCCCGATTCTTCTCCAGATTCCCATCGCCAGGCACAGAAGGAATCAATGTCCTTCGCAGCCGCAGGCCCAAGGATCTCCTTTATGCCTTCCCTCCTCTTCCCCTCATCCTGGGGGGTAATAAGAAATGTGCTACTAGAACTGGCAGAAATACTCCTCATAGCTTCCCATTGGCCCAGACAGTCATGGTATGCGGACCTAGTGAGCTTGTCAGTGTCCCATCTTTGGAGGATTCCCCTGGACAGGATCTCTTTCAGCCAGGGGGTCTTGGAGCACCCGGAGCCTCAGTGGCTCCAATTGACCACCTGGCACTTGAGAAGAGGATTCTGAGGAGGGATAACTTTTCAAGAAAGGTTATCAGGACAATACAAGCCTCCAGGAGGTCCACCATGAGCAGAATATATGACGCTACCTGGAAAGCGTTCCATCGCTGGTGCACCAGAAAGGACACAGATCCCATAGCAGCTTCTATCCCGCAGGTCCTAGATTTTTTGCAGGACAGGCTTGACAAAGGTTTCTCTCCAAATACAGTGTGCAGACAGGTAGCCGCCCTTTCCATGGTGTGGTTGCACTACAGAAAGAGGATCTCCCTAGCCATCCATCCAATGGTCCGCACCTTCATTGAAGGAGCTGTCAATTTCAAACCGCCAATGATTCACAGGTACCCTTCCTGGAACCTGTCTACATTTACAAGCCCTTACCCAGGCACCGTTTGAACCTCTTTAATCTGTAAGCCTGTGCTACCTGACATTCAATGTTGCTTTTTTAGTGGCCATTACCTCGGCCAGGCGCATATCGGAATTGGCAGCTCTTTCTGTCAGAGAAGACCTCTGCACCTTCCACACGAACAGGGTAATCCTGTGCCTCGACCCCATTGGCTCTGTTTAAAATGTTTGAATGAACTAGACTATGATTCATTTAAAATTTTTCTCCTATTATGTCTGACCTGGTTTAATGCTAGCTATATAAATTATAGCTAGCATTTTTGTCACCTTTAATCTCTGATACTTCTCTTCAAGCCTGATTTCCTTAGTGCTTAATTGCAAGTTAGAAAAGTTATTTGTCTTAATCTTAAATCCATTTACTTCTTTAGTTAGCTTCATTCTATTTTATATTCTCCCAATTTGGGAGCTTGCAATTATGTCAGTGGAAGCATTGAGAGAAATTTTGTTAATCTGTTTTTATTGTATTGCTGGATTTAAATGGCATCATCACACTGATAGTTATAAATTCCATTTTTAAACTATTAAAAAAAAGAACACTTCATTCTGTGAATGTGAGGATCAAGGAGAATTTATGAACATAATGGATAGTCACATCATGTAATCTGTGGATCTGCACACCTAGAAATGAAAAGAACATTTGAAAAAGAATGCCTAGGAATTTATTTTGTTGTAAGTGATAGTGAGGCTAAAGCATAAGCTGTACTGAACTTCTCAGAAGCTAGGAAGGGAAGGTATGGCTTTTAAAACATTATAGGGCTTGGAACATCTGTACATTCCTTCCATATCAGGGAACTATATACAGCAACTTCTCCATTGCTTCAAGAGGAAATCAGCAAGTGGATCAAAGAATTTCAATTTTAATGAACTTACTAATAAATGTAAGGTATCACAAAACCTTCCTTTTTAAAAATTATTTTTTATTGAAGAAGTTTTTAGAGGAAATAAAAACAATGGAAACATTAGAAAAGAAACAAGGGCTAGTGAATAAGTAAGAAAGGAAATAAAAATAGAAAATAAAAAGATAAAAAGAAAAGGGTATAAAGAAGCAGCTTTTGATTTTTTTGATAACAGTTATGAATAGCATTTAATTTTTATTTTATCTTTAGCTACCATATTTAATATCAAACCCATAAATCACAGGTCCAGCAGTGTAATGTTTCGCAGCCCCTACGTAAATTATGAACCCATTATCCAATCACAACAGGGACATTTTAATAAGGATTTTCTAATAAGTGGTAAAAAGGACTTTTTAAACAAGGTATCTTTTGTAGGTTCATTATTTTAAATTCATAGTAAACATGGTAGATGCAGTAAGATCTTCTTAAATACAAAATCCATGTAGCAGATGACAGAACATAATGAAAACATAAACTGTTACAGAAATAAACCTGTCAGATGCATAACACTAAATTGTTATTGAATCTGCATGCTCTTGAATTTGTTTGCATGCTGGATAAAGATGCTATTTTGAGGGGGGGGAGATGTAGTGAATTGCCTGGTGAAATCTGTAGAAATAACAGCTTTTTCAGAATATAGTTTTTTGGTCAAAAACAGGTGTTTTAATGAGTAATTGTAAGCAGATTTATACTAAGTTGAAGCAGATTTATACCAAGTTTTATTTATTTTTATTTATACTGACTTCATGTTTTATTTGGCAAGTTGCAGCTACAGTCTAGAACAGGTCTGCACCCCACGAGTATTTTTAACAAGGCAATAAATTCACTGCCACTTTGTGGAAAGATGTGCTGCCAAGCACCTTCAAGCCTTGCTACCACCACTCTGCAACAGCTAATCAGTGTGTGAGGTATTATTTTGCAGACTGTGCTGATTTTTAATTCATCAATATATCCCTTTTCCCTCTACAGTTTTTGCAGGCCTCCTCTAGAATGTTTTATAGAATGGTTTATTGTATTTTTCCTTTATTGAACAGAAGAGAGAAATATAAGATAAAGATAATGAAAAGATTGGCCTAGGGATCAGATGGGGGAGTTCCACGTTGGAGATAGCTGCTAGATTTATGGCAGACTCTACTCCCCCCCTCTCTATTTTTTTGTTTATCATATTGATGTATTTATTCTCATTGTGGTCCTTTTTATTGTTTATTTTATTGTTCTATTATTTTGCTTCTGTTCCATTTACACACCTTTAGTTTTTCTTCCTTTTTATTATTGTTATCTGCCTAGAGTAGCCTTGCAGGGAAATAGGCGGCAAATAAATTTAACCGATAATAGAATAAGTAAATAAAACCACATTATGTCTATACATCTTTTACATTTCTAGGTAAGTTGACAATAAGATTATTGATGTTTTGCCCTACAGTATTTACCCTAAACAAACCAAAGGTACAGCATCTGTGACAGACATCTGTGTTATATATTAAATGAAAGCACTTTATTCATTTTGTAGAATATCTAAAATGCATTGCAATATCCTCTGCTACCTGCACAATTTAAATAAGGTGATTTCATTTCAGTGAGGTCACACGGTGCAGAACTTCAAGTAATTTGGATGACTTCTTAATACATGTAATGTTGAGGTCACTTATTTTGTTACCTAGCATTCTCTTTCCCTAGCAGTTTTGTAATAGTAGGCCATGTTGTACTCTACTTGTAGCATTTCCTTGCAAAGCATTTTCAGCCCGTTTTATTACATCTTTACTGACAAGGCTGCTTCCTCTGTATTTGCAGCTCAATGGTGAGACCATCTAAAATGTTTAAGAGAAATCAAGTTGAAGAGAGCAAATTCAGTGGGTCTGTTGCAAAAAAAAAGCATTTCCTTGGAAGAGTTGCAACATTGATTTTTCTTTCCCTGAGGAAAATGTGTGTATAAAATTGCTCACTCTTTCTTTTGTAAAATAATCTTGGTAGAATATGCCTCTGCCTCATCTGTACAACACATATCCAGTTCTGAATAATTTGAGTCAGTGCTATTTGAACCAAGGGAAGAATAACTGGGAAAAACTCCATAAAACAAATAATTTTGTATGAGACTATGCAGTGGTTTAGTGCTTTCTTGTTTTAAATGTAATGGTAGCCCTGATTTTTTCATTTATAACTGGTTTTTCTTTTTCTTCACCAGAAAAAATGTCATACTGAAATAAGAGCTATCATATATTTAAAAAAAGAGAACATAATTTCTGCAGATGAATACACAATATTATACAATAGTTAATTTTATGCATTAAATGATTTGAAATTCTCATTTTAAGCACTAAAGTCCCTTATAGACTTTAGATACATAATATTTAAAGAAATTACAGCTTTATACTACAATAGCATGCTTTCTGTTCATTTCCCATAGTCATGCTTTTTTGTGATCCATTTTTTTCAAACAGCTGTTGCCAAAGGCACCTAATTACAAGGAGATAGTGGACGGCCTTGTTTTAGACTCTGAATAATACATAATTTGTGAATGCATGGAAATTACACATTTCAGATTCTCGTTGTTTAAAGCAACTACAATTCTTTTTAATAAGATTAGCTAGGCAACTAAACAGTTAGTAAGTAAATCTCTCATCCTGAATATTAAATACATAGAGCATGTTTTGTACTTATTGCTCTTGAACAACGTACCTCACTATGATCAATCAGATTGTATTTTACAACTTTGTACCAAATAATGTATATACATATGTTTAAGTTGATGTTCTGCATTTTAAGAAAATATATTCTGGATTAAGAGGAAATATATAAATCTGTTCCTGTATCTCAGCATTCTTCCTGTTATAATTTGGCTTTCTCAAATACAAATATGCACATAATTCTTTCTATTTATTTTCTTGACCAACTCAATTTCAGTAAACATGTCTTAAACAGAGAAGTTTCAGATAGAACCTTTATCTCCATCATCTGCTTTTTGTGGGAATGGGGATAACTACACCACAACATCCTGCAGTTGTGCCATGACAGGCTCTGGGCAGGAGATTTTGGAATATGTAAAACTTAACAACTTTGTGTTACCTTTGTATGCTTATTTTTTCACATCTTTTGCAAGGTCAAGTTCTTTACTGCCAATTCATCTGGACTGTTGCATACACACTCCTCCAGAAACTATTGGGGACAAGTTCTTTTAAGAATTACAACCTGGTTCGGGGTGCATTTGACCTTTTCTCTGAAATAACTTGTTTTATCAAACCATTCAAGAAAGCTCATTTATCTACTGCACATGTTTTCCAAGTCTGAGACAATCATCTCTTTTCAGAATGAGGCCCATGGCTCAAGGGATATTTTTGAATGGCCCCTTTCAATTGTTGAATGTTAAAAGTTCATTTCTCCCCTGCAAATTAATCCAGTAATAAAAGGAGAGAGGACAAATCATACCTTGAACAGTAGCTCACTATGATCAAGCCTGAGCTTATATCTATGTATGGTCAGGTTTATTTATAATAATTCAATTTTTCTACTCATATGTCACTCTTCTAGGCTCCATAAGGTTACAAACATGGCAGTTTCCTGACACTTCCCAATCATTCCCCATTCCTGAGGGCTCCATTTTCTCCAAGAATCACAATCACACACAACATCTCCACAAGGAGCAATTGGATTATGCCAAGATCTCCTACAAGTGCAGTACTGAAAATTATTGCTAGGAAGGTTCCCCCCAAAATTATTGCTAGGAGGCTTCCATCATCAATATGACTCTCAAAGAAGCCGGATGCCAAAGTTTACTGGCCTATTTTCTATTGGCCTGCATAGGTCAATCACACTGTTTTTCATCTGTAACTCCAAGTCACGCTAAAAATGCAACCAGTTTTTCCCCATTGCTTCTTGGTCTCAGTCCATCCCTCCTTTTCTGTGCTGGCACTACTGACTGCCAGCCAACAAGCTAGCAGGCAAGATGCCTGCCACAGTCCAGCAACATAGGAATTCATGCAGAAGAGTATTTTGGAACCAAGAAAATACCCTCTTTATTATCAGTATCATAGGACTGCATGAATAAGCTTGGCATGTATCAGGACCAGGAATTCAATAATCAAGCAATGAAATCACCTGCTTACGGACTATTGTGACTAGATATCCCTGGCTCTGCTTCATCCCCCTCTTCCTTTTCTGAAAATGTATCTAGCAGGACAGACTAAAAGCTCCTGCCCACTTGTCCATACTGGCCTCCATAGCCATTTCAGTGGAGGGAATAGAAGAGGACAATATTTCAGATATTTGCTCTGAGACTAATTTTTGTCTCTTAAATTCCAAGTTACATTCTTCTATATGCCATGGATGTTTTTTTTTTAATTACATTTATATGCCGCCCTTCTCCGGAGACTCAGGGCGGCTTACAATTTTTGGGATGCAACCCAGTGTGCTCAGCAATACCAGACAGACCCAATACCAGTCTGTCTGTTACCAGACAGACCCACAAATATTGGTCTTCACTTGGTCTATCAAGTCTCATAACACTTTTTTATATTTTCTGCTATGGTTAAGGACATTACTAATCAGTTTTGGCATGTTTGGTCCAGTACATTACAGTCATAGCTAAAGCCAAATTTTATTCCAATCATATTCACTCTATTCCAGAGATTCCCAAATTTTCTTGGTTCACAGTCTTTTAGTCCCATTTTAGGCATGAAAGACAGGGTTGTCATTGTTGGGAAAATAGGAGCAAGAAGGAATATTGGTATTTTGCCACCTTGAGTTATTTATAAAAATAATAAAGTCTGGATTAAAAAAATATTTTAAAAATGGACTTCGCAAAATTTAATATTCTACAGTACCCCTATACATGCTGTGGTGCCCCTGTGAATTTGCCTTCAGGACATATTTTAACAACCATAACTCTATTCTATAGAAACCAGAATTTCTACTGTTCCCACAGCTTGGAGGTACATATACAGGTAATCCTCGACTTACAACCATCTGTTTAGTGAGTGGTTGAAGTTACAATGGCAATGAAAAAAGTAACTCATAACCATTTTAAACACCTACAACCATTGCAGTATCTCCATGATCACATGATTAAAATTCAAACACTTGTTTCATATTTATGACAGTGTCCTGGGGTCATTTGATCAGCTTTTGCAACTTTCTAACAAGCAAAGTCAATGGGAAAGCCAGATTCACTTAACAACAATTTTACTAATTGACAAAATACAGTGATTCATTTAACTGTGGCAAGAAAGGTTGTATAATGGGTCAAAACTCACTTAACAACTGTCTGGCTTAGCAACAGAAATGGGAATTGCTTTTAACTCCTTTTTCATGGTTGGTTCTAGCATTTTAGTCTTACCAGATGTCTAGTTCTAATCAAATTTGTAAAAGTCTACAGATGCAAGTACTTTGCAATTATTAAGTATGAATTATATAACAAATGTTACTAGTGATTCAGCTGTAATACTATTTTTATGTCATACACCGGTCTTAAGACCATAATAAAGTCATTTGCTTGCTGTTTTATATCTTTAATTGAGTTAATTGATATCAGTTTTTTGTTTCTTCTACAAATAATTGGTCTGTAGAAAATGAACACAAGGACATTTACAAGTCATTTGCTTTGTTAGTTTTCCCATTTAATTGATTCTCATACAAAATATATATTTACTAACTCCAGTCTGAAATGTTTGAATGGAGAACTCAGTAATACAAACTCCAATTTTAAGCTGAGCGTTATAAATATAATTGCTATTAGACTGAAAACATAAATTAGCAAATTATTAAATACATAATGTAGACAAGATTAAAATCAAATGTCACTTCCTAAATTTAACTAAATGAGATCCATTATGATAAGTTTAAGATATCTTCACAGCATCAGAATTTCAGATACAAGAGAGAAATGACGCAGCAAGAATATTGTATGAATAAGAAGCACTGCTTTAAAAAAATAATACTATCGTAGATGCCTAAGAATAATAATGAATCTTCTATCCTTTTGTTTTACTGCTGAGTATATCGTTTGCTGTCTACATCTTTATGAAACATTAGCAATCTAGTTAAAAAATATTACACTGGGATGAAACCTTAATTTTGACCCCTGTACACATGATAAATTTGCAGTGTGAGGTTGCAGTGGCAGAATAAGCCCACAATGTAAAATCTACATACCCTACCTCTGCCAGGGTATCTTTTCCTGGTGTCCTCTCCTAAAGCTGGCATATGAGAGAGATAGGCTCCCACACCCTATTCTCCTGACTGACAAGTAAAAGGATGACATAAATTAATGAAAGAGAAAAAAAAATCTACAGCACTGCCTGCTGGTCCTTCTTAAGTGTTTAACTAGGGAAATCAGCTGCCCCTTTGAAAGACTGATTAATCTCATAAAATACCATTATAATCAAATGTTTATTGAAAATAAAAGGCATTCAAGTAGCAAAGGAGATTTTAAAAACAAGAATGATATTTATTTACTTATTTAACAGCAGTTCTGAGCCAGCCTACCACTCCCAAAGGACTCTAGACCAGTGGTTCTTAACCTTTTTGAAAGAATCGCCCCCTTGAACCACTGAGGAAGTTGTCATCGCCCCCCTCCCCCAACATAACCGCCCCCTGCCACCTCTTAGCGTCCCCAAGGGGGCCAGCAGAGGGGCGCTAAGAGGTGGCAGGGGGGTGTTCGAGGCGCCGGCCCTGCAGGTTCACTCACTGACAGTAGTAATGCTCCGGAGCCGGCGCCTCCAATGCAGAAGCGGTGGCGCGTTATGTGCCACCACGGCTGCATTCGACGCGCCACCCCCCGCCACCTCTTAGGGTCCCCAAGGCCAAGGGAGGCAGCAGAGGGGCACTAAGAGGCAGCAGGGGAGCGTTCGAGGCGCCGGCCAGCCCTGCAGTTTCACTCATTTTGGCGCCGGCTCCAGAGCGGTGCTACAGTCAATGGGTGAGCCTGCAGGGCCGGTGCCTTGAACGCCCCCCTGCCGCCTCTTAGCATCCCCAAGGGGCCAGCAGAGGGGCGCTAAGAGGCGGCAGGGGGGCGGCACATCGACCGCGGCCGTGGCGGCACGTAACATGCCACTGCTTCTGCATTGGAAGCGCCGGCTCCGGAGCAGTGCTAGTCAATGGGTGAACCTGCAAGGCCAGCCGACACCTCAAATGCCACCCGTCACCTCTTAGCGCCCCTCTGCTGGCCCCCTTGGGGACGCTAAGAGGCGGCAGGGGGGCATTCGAGGTGCCGGCCCTGCAGGGTCAACCCATTGACTGTTGTACCACACCTGAACCAGTGCCTCGAATGCAGCAGCATTTTGGGAAAAGCCGCCACCACCACTTTCCCAAAGTGCTGCCGCTCTCACATTCTGTCTGTCCATCCGTCTGACCGTCCGTCCGTCCATCCATCCATCCATCCATCCATCCATCCATCCATCCCAAAGGTCTGTCTGTTTGCCTGCCTGCCTTCCTGCCTATCTACCTACCTGTCTGTCTTTTTGTCTACCTACCTACCTACCTACCTACCTACCTACCTACCTACCAATATAGATATGTCTCTCTCTCTCTCTCTCCCAATATATCTTGCTCCATCGCCCCTATATCTCTCCCCTTCCATTCCTTGCCCCCACGTGGCCCCTTTTCGTTCCATCGCCCCCCTGAAAAACAAAATCACTCCTTGGGGGCTGATATCTCCCAGGTTAAGAACCACTGCTCTAGACAACAAACAGAAAATGAATACAATGGAAATGTAACTCTGCAAAGTCAGAGATGTATTTGTTTTATGTCATTCAAAATCATTAATCTTCCTGTGTCAATCTTATTATATGATGAAATATTTAAATTTCTTCATCCATCTTGGGAGAGAGAGGATGTAGTGTAGCACCTATTTAATAATGTTTGCAAATGTGCTCTGGAATATTTAAAGGCTGAAATTTTCAATTGATTCGTCTAAAACAAGCTCTCTGACACAGGCAGTATAAAAAGTTAGAATAGTAAATCCTACTTTAAATACTGAAGGTTGTTGTAGAAATTAGTAACTAAAGGTCATTTGATGCACAATTTTGTGTTTATTCATGTTTTGTTTTTGTTTTTGTTTTGTTTTGCTTTTCCATACAATCATACTGTAGATCAGGGAAACACAAAGGTCAAGGTTATATTAAATCCTAATGCCAACACTTCCCATCTCCTTCAATGGCTTGATGAAAAGAGGAATAGCAAATTTAACACACTGGACTCTGGTCTGCTTTAGAAAGCAGCTAAAATATTTTTGTTTGTCATTCTATATAGAGAGCAAAAATGAACTAATAAACATATTACAGAATCTGATCATAATAATCAATACTTCTAAATTATTTATCTTTTACTGGAAACTAACATATGCCCAAAACGAAGAAAGGCATTTGTTTGCACAGTACATTTTTGTATTAACACATTTTGTTTCAAATAATAAATAGTGAACAACCTAGGAAAACAGTGACAAATTTATAGTGGCAAAAGCAGGAAAAAAGAAAGATAAAATAATATATAAACACCATCTGTAACACAGTGCTGTGCAGGAAATTCTCCTGACAGAGTAATCCCACTTTGGATTTTGAATAACTCTGAATTATTTTTCTGTATCTCATGCAAGATGGAAACCAGCCAAATCTCCCTGAATATTCTGTAGCCAACCATACATGTCTAGAAGACCTATATGCAGGTAATCCTTGACTTAACAACAGTTTATTTGTAAGTGACCGTTCAAAGTTACAATGGCTCTGAAAAAAGTGAGTTATGACTGGTGTTCACACTTATGACCATTGCAGCATCCCCATGGTCACATGATCAAAATTCAGATGCTTGGCAACTGGTTCGTATTTATGACAGCGGCAGTGTCCTGGGGTCATGTGATCAGCTTTTGCAACCTTTTGGCAAGCAAAGTCAATGGGGAATCCAGATTCACTTAACAGCTGTGTTACTAACTTAACAAATGCAATGCTTCACTTAAAAACTGTGGCAAGAAGAGTCATAGAATGGGGCAAACTCACCTAACCAATGTTTCACTTAGCAACATAATTTTGGGGCTCACTTGTGATCATAACTCGAGGACTTAGTATACTGTATTAAGGCAAACATCTTCCCTAGAAAATGATATTTAGAGACATGCTTTCTTTGGAATTAGAGGTCCTGTGTAGCCATCGTGAACCTTTAACAAGAGATTTTCCCTCCATACCTAAATCTAATTAATCTCAACTACCCCTGGGGCTCCGCCTGGCCCCTGACCTTCGCACCTTCCGCCACGACCTGAAAACCTGGCTATTCGAACAGGCCGGGCCGGGCTGATCTCCGGGGGGGAGGGTTAAATTTTAAATGGTATACTGGGGTTTTAACTTAAATTAGACTTGTGACTATTTAATATTGTTTTAAACTAATTTATTGTTATATTGTTATGTTTGGTTTTCATTGTGAGCCGCCCTGAGTCTTCGGAGATGGGGAGGCATACAAGTCTAAATAATAAATAAATAAATAAATAAATAAATAAATAAATATGTTTTTAAAAACACATAGGACATCTGTCCTACACATAGGACATCTTGTAGCAATGAATTAAAGAAAACACATGTATCAAGCACATAAATCAATAGAGAAGAAAGGCAATTTATGTTTTGGATCAGAGCCCTTCTGCACATTCATACTGACAAATATTAGTACATATGGTGTGAAGATGAGGAAAACCTGTTATTCTCCTGTGTCAATTACTGATCCTGGATATCACATATTCTTGATAAAGAATTTCAATTCTTTGAATTATTCATTTTAATGTTTGGGCAGATAGCAGTTTTGAAGCTTTTCAAGCAATTTCCAAAACTTTTATGGATTAAGGAAGATGGGCTGGGCCAAAAGAAAAAGTTAAGTAGAAGATAATGTTTTAGAATTGTTACCCTTCTGCTTATATTTAAAATCTTGTACAAATCTCCTCAAAAGCCAAAAGATGTGTTCCAACAGGTTTAAATGCCTATACAACATTTTCTTTTTCCGTATGCTTCCTTTCTTAGTCATGTTTGTACTAGCTTATTTTAATCATGACTGAAAATCCACGTTAACTAAAATTGCAAAATATAATCTGAGATTCAACTAAAATTGGGAAATAAACATTAGGGTAAAAATAACAAAGGTGTTGGGGAATTGCATATCTGAAAAAGGGATCACTATTTTTTCTGTAAAATTGTTATTTTATGCATTTTATATGAATTTGAATTTTTTATGCAAAAAGTATGATTCTAATTATTATTTCCATCTCAATAGTCACAATTCATACAAATATTTTGGTTATTTAAGGTGAATGAAAAGAGTCATATGAATCCTTGTATTTCAGTTTTTCTAAAGTATAACCTGAAAGGAGTAGATTCACCTGAAATGGGAAAAAATCAGGGTTTTATCTGATTTTGAGACAAAATTTTTCATTTATCATCTCAGGGTGAGAGTCAGTTTCTGCCTTGTATTTGTATTCAGTTTACCAATGGAGTGAGTTTGCCTTTACTTATCCATGTGAAAAAGGATGTTTATAGTCCTTATGACAGACAAATGTATTTAGTATTTGAGATTTAAGATTATAGTTTAACAAATGAATATTTTCTACAAGGTACAGTAACACACAAATATATACATCATTTCTTGCATCATCACCATTAATTTTATTCATCAATGCATTAACCATTTTATTCATCAATGCATTAATTTTACCTTCTGAAAATTATCAGAGCAATTATCATATCTATTTTGATAGGTCATGAAGGTAAAATTTAATTTTGCATATCTTAAAAGCATGCCCAACAGATAGTATCTACTCAACTCAAAAGCCAAACCAGTTCGCATAATGAAAATCTGTTTGAACACACGAAACATGTATCTGTACTGGAAAGATTAGCTGGTCTTCCTTTGCAGGGAGTTCCAAAGCTCAAACGCACCCACAAAAATATCCTTTCTTGTGTACTATGATGGAACTGCTCCCCTCCCCAAAAAACCCACAGTTACCCACAGTACCTGAAACCTAGGCAGATTTTGGAACAATATCCTTACCTAGAATAACATTACCACCTTGAGCCCCACTGCGACAGAGATGGACAGATAAGAAATATGAAATATAAATAATAAATTAAAAAAAAACATGTTTCAGTGTAGTTTCTGGTTTATGCATTGTATCATAATGAATTGTGCCTGGAAACAGACAGTCACCACAGTAGCACAATTTTTAAAAAGCACTCACATAAGAATTTCACTCGGGAGAATTAAGCTTGTCATTTCCAGCATATTGGACAGAAGAGAGAGAAAGAAATCTATTTAATAATATAAGGAGGACCATTTAATCACAAAAGCTTCCATGCTGCATTATGAACTGATAAAGCAAGACACAGAAATATAAGCCTATCACTGTCCCTTTAAAATTCAAAACAATGGCATATTGTTCAGATCAACACAAATTAACTCTTAACCTTGTCTACAAATTGAACTCTAATCTGAACTAATTAAAAACTAAACCAAATAACAAAATGAAGAAGGAAAATCAGCAGAGGATTCTCATTAACTTGTTCCTAATACTTGCAATCAACTTTGTTCAGTGAAGAATTAATCCTGCATAGCCAGGGAAAACTTTAACGGTTATTTATGATGCTGCATCTTGTTCTTAAGATGAAAGTCATTTCCTAATTGCTGAAAATTAGCTATGTCTTATTTCTAGGCCACAAATATTCTCATAAATTGTGGGCTATGCATTACATCATTATCCACTTTCAGAGCAGACATTTAATTGGAATTTCTGACAATCCATCTCCAGCTGTGCTCTCAACCCCTAATGATTTATGTCTTCTGATAAAATATATATAATGACTTTATGTGCCCTGTGAAAACATTAGCATTAAACTCTGTAGTTGTGGCTATTTGAACAGGCTTTTATCCTCTGCCAGTAACTACTCCAGATGCAGACTGATTTAAAGATGTGCTATATACTTTTGCTTCTGTCCATGGGGTCATGATGGGTCTGACACGACTTCGCAACTAACAAATACTTTTGCTTGGTTGTACCACACAGAAATACAATAGCTGAGGAATTGTATCACAGAATGTAAACATCAGCAAGTAGATATCACCAACTGTCCAAACTCACAGGGATCTGTACATGTTAGCATAGTCGTTCAAGGTACTTTGCTAGCATGCAAGGATATTTTTAATCTTCTTTCTCCAATAGTTTCATTGATTGATTAATTAATGATTGATTGATTAATGAATTTTCTGCTGACCTAAACTGCAAAATGCTAGCAGCTGAAGACCTCAATTAGTTTAAAATCTACAAATACATAGTTTCACTTAGTTAAGTCAGAATGTAGTAGATACATGGTTTTCTTCAAATAGTTCTAAAGGTGTTTTCTTCCCATTTTATCTAAGCAACTTAATATTTAAACTGGAAATACCTGACGTGATCACAACACTAAAGGTTACTGTTGCTAATAACAAGAAAGACATTTTTCTTCAGTGAGGTAATAATGATAAAGTTCTGCTAAACGTTAGTATTTGCTTATCTGAATTTCAGTCAATGATTCACCCATGGTTTCTTGCATTTAGCCTTAAAGAAATTTCTGATCCAAGGTTTTGGCCTGCCAATAAATAGGGCTTGGGATGAATAATTATACTTTCCCATTAATTCAGTAAAGACTTATAATAGCTATTTTGTTTCCTATAATATTGACATGCATTTCCATAGCATTTCTACTTTACCTCATTTGCTGCTATACACATTATTTGGAGAAGAGGAAGAAATTCAATATTTCCTACTTAGAATCTAGCTCATAAATATGTAAGTGAAATCTAAGTAGAATACATTTATGATGAAAAGGTTTTATTGTTCAGCAAGACTCAAAAACTCAAGATATTCCTAATGTTTAAGAAGATAGGGTAATCAAATGAAATTTAATTTCAGCATTTCTTTAATCTGCCAAGAAGGTTGTAATTGCTGTTTCTGTGTTCTAGGTATTAGCTATCCCATCCATTTTTAAAATGTTTTAAAGATATGATTAGCATCTCCTCTTCATTCAAGTTATTACAACAAATTGAAAAGAAGCATCAGAACTATACCTTGTGGCACCTGATTTACTACTACTCTCCATTTTGATGAGAAACCATTGATGAATAGTTTTAGAACAATGTTCAAGCTATCCATGTATCTTAATTATTTTGCTACCCAACTGTTTTTTTCTACGTTTAGTATATAACACAAAAGAGAATATATGTAGCTCAGAGGTGACCTATGTGGAATTCTTGGTGCTCGATGATGCTACTTAGCAAGCAATAACCAAACTCAGAGAGCAGTGCTGTGCGACTCCACAGTTCAATCCTGAACTACACATTTTATTTCTATTGATACCTTATAATTATATAAAACCTAGAGAAAACAGGATGTAAAGCGACAAAGATTAAAACAGCAGCTTTAATTACAAGAGGAAGATTTTTAAATCTCTCAAGATGTGTTATGGCTAATCTTAATTATAAAATACAATCTACAAGTTTAGGTTTTCTTAGAAATGCTATTGTTTATCAATAGTTTTCCTGTTAGTTGTTTAAAGTTTCTCACTAAATTCTCAGTCTGGGCAAGTACTATGTTTAAGCAGAATATATAATCATATGTTTGAAGCACAATACAAGCTGTACTAACCTCCTCTGCTTTTGCCAGCTCTGCTTCTTTACTAAGTCATCAATTTATTTGGCAAATTCTGAAATCTAAATAAAATCTATATTACTATTAACAATCCTTTTCCAGCTTTGAATCATACTTCCAATTGTTTTCCTAACAACACTTCCAAGGCTGAAACAACTCAATTAATTGTTGTATAATATGTGCACTTTCAGAGATGACTGGAGCTACTTCTTAATTATAAATTCAGAAACAAACAACAAACTAACCCAATGCTAAAGCACCTATAACTGAAAATAGAAAAATTGAGAAAAAAACCCATTTTCATTTCAATTCACTACTTAAAAAACAAAACAAAACAAAAAAGCTGTACATTTTTAAAGGCATGAGTTGCTACACTTCTTACTAATTGTAGGATTTCTATTTCTTCTAACTCCCTAAAGTGTCATCTTTATCAATACAAGCAAATGTACTTTCATGTGTTTTATTTGCTTTTTGTGTATTTGTGTATCTTTTGGAATACTTTCAAGACAAAATCATTGTTAAAATTAATATACATCCCTTATAACTGGTTAAAAAATACTTTTGTTATCTTTCAAAAACTGATTACTGACACTGATTTTAATAATTCATAACTATCTTCTTACAACTAGATGCTTCAGAGAGTATTCCCTCCTTTTTGAATAAAGTAGAAAATCCACAAATTACTAAACAAAAGGGGAAGAAAAGGAATTTTAAAAGGATTTTTCCCCTGAAGAATATTCAATGCACTGCAACTGTTTCGTGCTTTAAAGAACACAGGACAATTTTTATTTTGAGGACTAATTTCTCTTTTCTGAGGCTATGATCATATAAACATAAGCAAACTGTATAATTTACAGCTATTCAGAGGCAGTTTCTTACTGATAGTTTCTTCGTATATATTTGAAATACAAATATTGCAACAAAATTTTGTAGCGTAACCAAATACCATTGCCTACCTCAAGATATTCCATTGCATTCCCTACCTACACACTTAATTCAATAACCCTTATCAGTTCTGGCTATTAAACATTTATAAGATTCTCACTGGACTTGCATTTACTTGGTTTTGGAAAGTCTTAGTTTTATATTTCAACAAACTTCAAGTTATGAAGGTTTATAAGCAGTAGTCCTCATGCCTTAAAATTTGAATTAGGGTATTATATTATTATCTTCTCCCACTGTTAATACATGAATATCATTGGTTTTCCTGTGGCTAAAATAAACATATAGAACAGAGAAGAAAAGGACTAAAGATAGTAAAACAGAAATATTGACAGAATATTGTTCAAAAACTGAGTATTGTTAGCAGATTTCAAAAATTCAAATCTTCCATTCGTGGCAGACTTTTTAAATATAAAACAGCCATCAATGTCCCATAAAAGGCTGTAAGTTCAAGAATGATGTATACGGTAAGCTCCAAAACAATTTAAATGTCTAAACACTGTATGGATCTAAGAAAGGTGGGTTTGTTGGCTATTAAAAGTTATATTTCAACTTTCTTTCATGAGCTCAAGGTAGCATATCTATCCCTTCCCATTTTTCTCCAAAATAACAATTGACCACTGTGCGGTAGGCTGAAGTGTGAGAGAAATGACCCAAAATAATCTAGTGAGCTTGATGTTAAGAAAATTCCTCTGTACAGTGAAAAACAACTAATGAATGTTTATATTTAGTCTCGCATCTACCTGCAAGAATTACTAGACTGAATCTGGTATGTTATGCCAACCTCTTCTAGTCAAAAGGCAGGCTTACATATATATCATATAGCAGAAGGAATCTCTCTTCCTTTGTGCATGCACTGATTTCATCTGAAAGTAATTTACCAGCATTTATCAACCAGTTTCTGTAAATAGGCACTGACATATGGAAAAAATGAAATACAACAGAAGTAAGTGTATTCATGAGTTGGTGTTTTAATTCTTAAGTCTTTTATACAGTCAGAAATAATAAACTCTACTGTTGGGTATGACTGTTGGTGACCAGAATGGTATTTCATGATAAGTTCAAGTATATTTTCTGTCACCATCAATGAGGCCAGCAGGAAAGAGATATTATACAGCAGTATCCCAAGGAGGTTAAATCATGCTCTGCAGAATGAAGTACCCGAAGGCCCCATTTGTGCAGGAAAATTTGTTTATTAACCTTTATATATTCCATAAATTGGAAAGCCAAGTACCTGTCCACATTTATCATACATGGAGGTCCTTCTAAAGGTGCTTAAACCTTATTCTTTCTAAATGGTGGATGCAGGCTTCTATTATAACATTGTCCATTTATCTCATACATAACAATAAGGCTAATGGGGTCCACTACTTCCTCACATAAGGAAGCCCCAAAAAACATGTTGCCAAGTAGATACAGAATTCTACGACAGCCCTTATCATTTGGAGAACACTTTGGGTGTTGAGACCAATCCAAAGAGGAGTGATTTGAACTGGTATTGAGGAACCTCTGATGTTCTGGTCTGGTAGGAATTTGCAGGCAAGCTTCCAACAAGCCTACCAAGGTTGTTTCGTATAATAGTTTTTCCCATGCATTTCTTTATCCCCAATCTGAAGGCTAAATTTTTGATGAACTTGTTCAATGGTTTGAGGTTTAGAATAGTTTTAAAAATTCAATACTAACTAAATAAATAATGGCACCGCTAACAAAACACTAAAGAAATTATCCTGTGCACAAATCATTTCAATTTTGTCAGTGCCCAATAGCATTTCCTACAATCTTTGATGCTATATCTTATTCCTGCAGATGGAGAACAGCAAGATCTTTTGGCTTTCATTTCAGTTTTAGTGCACAGTTCCACGAGACAGTCTCTAGCATATTTGTCTCTGCATACTTATGCACAAGTGTGCCAAAACCTGTGCAGTCCAATCACAGGAATATGATGCTATCAGTTTGAGGAACATTGTCCTTGAACATGGTTCTTCAAATCTCTGTTTTCCTCATCTACTTCCAATGTGATGGTCAGTTCAGACTTTGAGGAGGAAACTTATAGTAAACAACTAATTTTCAGAGTTACTGGGTGAATCGCCTCCTGAGGGGCTGCAGGCAGAAAAGGCTGCACTGCTTGACAAACAGAGAATGAGGACTCTGAGCTGCCATTTATGAGGACTCTGAGCTGCCAGTGCAATGGCTTTCCATGTGGAGAGCAAAGCAGAACAAATAAAGAACCTTTCTAATTGTGACATTGGACCTGGATTTTATGATGTTTGGACTTGGACTTCACTTGACCACACTTGTGCCTGCTATTTTGCATCTGGATTTTCTCAAGGCAGGTTTGCTGGACTTTGTGGGACTTGATTTATTTTTTTGTATGCACATGTGCATTTTACTCACATTTCCTTTACCACTTATTTGTTTCCTAAACTTCCCAAATAAAGGCCTGAGACAGGACATCCTGTTCAAAAGAAACATGGCATCTTGAGAACATCAGTAAAACTCCCTGAAATGATAGTAAAATGAGAAAAATAATCAATAAAGCCATCTAAAGTCTACATTAAAGGTTGTTTAAATAAAGCTATCTTGCATAATTGGCTCTTCTGCTATATTGCATTTGATTCCTTATGGATAAAGCAAAATAATAACTTTCTATAACATAACATTATACACATAAGATATCCATAAATCAAAACACAAAACTTCCTAACAAGATGTAAATGTGCATAGAAAGGTTTTGTTTAACAGTTATATACGGAGTTGTATTTTGTTTTCTTGTGGATTAGATCAAACAGTATTTTTGATAAAATATTTTTGGGGAAATTAAAAAAGAAAAGCACTCAAAAAGAATTTGATACATAGTAATTATTAAAGTGAACTAAAGTAAAAGAATAATTCTTTAGATAATCGCTCTAAATATATAAACTAAGTTCTTCATAAAACACCCATTTCCAAAATTTAAGAATATAATTTAACTTGATGATCATAAATCATATGAATCAGAGAACTGCCAGATTTCTTGCAGTGGCAACAGCAACAACAGTGCCAATAACAACAAAATCTGATACCGATCTTTTAAAAATATTTTACAAGGAATCCAATAAATATGGAAGATTTTTTGATGTATTTATTTTATTCTTAGATGAAGTATATTTTTCTTTCCAAAGCTTGGATACAATGATTTTACAAAATCTAATTTCAATGTGAACTATCATTCTATTTCTTAGTTTCACATAATTTTTTTTTAAATACAGAATGTCTTATACATGCAAATATTTCAGATGCTAAAGCATTCAAATCATGTTGTATCTGTACATGTCTTAATTGTAATTGTAAGACAGGTATAGATATAATTGTAATTTTTGCCATATATTTTGCAGATGCGGGAAGCAAAAGGCATTCACAGGTCAGACTGAGATGAAAAAAGTATTATCTCTTTTCTAACTGATTCCTACAAGGATTAGAGAGAAAAGAAAACATAAAAGCAATACACCATGAATTGTTAAAATTTTTGCATTTTGATTTGGTCGTAAAACACCCTGTACTTAATTTTAAAATATACATTCATCCTGATATATGTCATACATTGTGAAACCTACTATGTAATAAGCAAAAGTTAATGCTCCAGTTGATTGATGTGAAATAGAATTTATTCTATATTCACTTAAGTTGTGTTAATGTAATTTTAACTGTAATATTCTTAGTATTATACAATTTTATCTACACACCAATAGTTATTTAGTAACATCAAAACAATGCTCCTGCTAATATAATATTCTTTAAATAGAAATGTAGGATTTCAGCCTGAGTAATGAATAATTAATGCTTAATCAGTATGTTTAAATTTTATGCATCATAGATCTAAATCTCTTTGTAATATTGTCTGGCCAAATTAAACTTATTTCTAAAAGTCCTACTGTAAATCACTAGCATACATCTGTGAGAGAATAGAGCATCTCAGAGATTGAGTTTTTTTTTGTCACCCAACTTGCTTATTATATTCATCATTCTTTGATGTAACTAAATGTGGAAAAAAGCCCTTCCTCTGAGCTTGGTTGTTTGCTTGCAGATGTTTCATTATCCAACTAGGTAACATCATCAGTGCTAGTGTGTGTAAGGTTTGTTCTCTTTATATATATATAGTATCTTGCCTGCCATTTTTGGTGGGGACATTGGTTTTCTCCTTGGTAATTCTTTATTAGGGCATTGTATCTTCCTGTGTTAATTCCTGCTTGTCTGGGTGTAGGCTGTTGGAAGCGATGTGCTTCGTTTTTTTTCATGTCCTTCTTAGCTTTTGTATTGTCTGTTTTGAATGCCATTGGTAGAAAGATAGAAATAAACTACATTTACACACAATTTTGATTTTATTACATTTTATATTTATTTGAAAATTCAAGTTAAAAATATGATAGAATTCTGTTCTTGTCTGGAGTGATATATGATTGTATAAATAAATTTGTGTTTATATTTTAAATTAGAAATGCTGTGAGTGCTCATTCTAAACATTAATCATTATGTCTAAATCTGTATTTGCCTTTCACAGTATTCTCTGTGTACTGTTACAATACATTTTAAATATTGTTTCAAGATACTATTTTTGGGGGTAAGCTAAATAATAGTTATCAAAATCTATCTATAATAGTTTCACTACTCCTTGAACAAAATCAGATGTCTTACTGTATTTACTATTGTTCAGTTTCTTGACTAAAATACTAGCTGATGCATGATATTCTTGAAATTAATCAGTTATCTTCGGTTATTTATTAATTTTTTGATAGAATATCAAAAACATTATTGACAATTTTAAAACTTTTAAAAATAAATTGAGTACATTTTGAAGTCACTTGGAAAAATTGGTATATCTTGTAGTTTGTATCTCTTCCTTTGTTATATTTCCCACTTGTAAGCCTAACTAAAATGGCTAGTCTAGTGAAGAGAAGGACCAGGGGAGACATGATAGCAGTCTTCCAATATTTGAGGGTCTGCCACAGAGAGGAAGGGTTCAAGCTATTTTCTAAAGCGCCTGTAGGCCAGACAAGGAATAATGGATGGAAACTGAACAAGGAGAGATTCAACCTGGAAATAAGGAGAAACTTTCTGACAGAACAATGAACCAATGGAACAGCTTACCCTTGGAAGTTGTGGGAGCGCCATCACTTGAGTCTTTCAAGAAGAGATTGGACTCCCATCTGTCAGAAATGGTGTAAGGTCTCCTGTTGGGTGGGGGTTTGGATTAGATAACCTACAAGGTCCCTTCCAATTCTGGTTATCTGTTATTTGTCCTTGCCTTCATAAAGTAATAAAAATTGTATTTGTTGCATGTATCTGTTGTTACAAAAACATCAACATCTTTCATTGAGTTGCTCAAAAAAATTACATCCAAGGTATATTAATACAAGATTTGCCAGCAGGTCTTAAGCATGAAGGTTTTATGATGGAGTAATATAGAATTCTTTCTTCTGATTTGACCTTTACATTTTTAAAAAAGCCTTTTCTTTGTTTTAAAAATCAATCAGTGGTCTACATATTTAAGACTACTTTAAAGAAATGTACTGAATGCAAAAGGCATTCTGTTGGCTTATTGGATAGTTTGGTTCTTAAAGCCAAGAAAAAAAAATACAGACATTTAATGCATGGTTTAAACTTCTTAGGTTAACAACCTAAAATATGAATCTAGTTTCCCCCCAAATTTAACAAATGTTACAGTTAAGAAACAAGACTGCCAAATTAATAGTAGTATACAGTTATGAAAATGCAGACAATGTGCCAGAGAAAACTTTAATTCTAGTATTAGAAAAGTAAACTTTCCACACTGAACACTAAATACAGTATAACATTGTTCCATACAGTTTGAAAAACTAAGAAAAATTAACTGTATTTTATCTATTATTTGATTCTAGGTCCCCTAAAATGATTTAGTGTTAAGTTTATCCTGTCTTATGAAAAGAGGTGTACAGTAATGAGTTCTGCTAACAAGATAAAGAAGAAGGCAGCACTTGATTTACTAGGTGGTACAGGAAATAGTATTATTTACATGCTTTTAAAAGATTATATCCAGTGCTTTCCAGTGTAGTACACTAGAGATGAAGTACAAACGAGTTGCTAGATAAGATGCACTTCTATAACTTAGAGCTGTTGTTTGCAGAATTCCAGTAGAGGATGAATTGAGGAGCACATGTACTCTCCTGTGGACTCTTAGATTTTCAATAAAATTACTTTTGCAGGTGTTAATCTTCTTGTAAATTATTCCTGTAACATCAGTGCATCAGTGTGAGGTTCCATGATTTATAGGGTGTGTGTGTGTGTTGTTGTTTTTTTGCTGGAAAATAAAGCTTTAACCAACATGCAAATGAGAATCAGTTTGGTCTAGTGGTTAAGATACCAGGCTAGAAAACCAGGAAACTGTGAATTCTAGTCCCACCTTAAACATCAAAACCAGTGGGTAACTTTGGGCCATAAGATTGTTGTTGTGGGGAAAATAGGAGGGAGAAGGAGTATTATGTGTGTTCACTGCCTTGAGTTATTTATAAAAATCATAAAGGTGGGATACACTGATACTGCCTTCCAACTAAGGAGAGGATATAAAAATCTAATAGCTTCCAATGTAAATAAACATGAAGTAATAGTGATATGGGATTTGAATTGTCCCAAAGTGTGTTGGGAGACAAACACTATCAAACATGATCTTGCCAAGAAATTCCTGACATTTGTTGCTGACATATTTCTTCTTTAGTTGATGGAAAAAGACATCAGCAATTATCACTAATATCTAACAAAGGGGACACTAGTCAAGAAAGCGAAGTAACAGAGCATTGGGGGGAAATGACCATGACTTGAGTATAAAAAAAATTAAAGCCGAGTATACTAGAAATATATATCTTGGATTTAAAAAACTGCTTTTAATTAGCTAAGAGCAGTTATATAGGATTCCATGTAAAGAGCTATTAGAAGTTCATAATAGATGGCAATGAATGAATGATAAATGAATGACCAAAATTAAAAGTATAAACAATTCCAGTGATCAAATAATAAACAAAAAATGTATCACAGCTAAAAACAACATAGCTCCATAAAGAGCTGAAAACAAGTACATGGGAGTCTGACAATTGGGCATATATTTAATACATATTAATTAATATAAATTTGATAAATATTTCCTCATGCCAAGCTCAACTTCTGGTGATTCATTTTTCATGAATGAAGGTGAATATATGTGTCCCAGGACAATGTTGCAGGGTCCAATCTGGGTTGGTCCCCAGGACCAGAGATTTTGTCTTCCGAGCTTTTGACTTGTGGCTGGAGCCCATCTTCAGGGAACTTCTCTCTAGCCAGAAGCTAGAGAAAAGTTCCCTGAAGATGGGCTTCAGCATGAGTCTGAAAGCTCAGGATTTTAAAAATTATTATTAAAGTCTCAATCCAGCCTTAAAGATCTGGTTTCTTTAGGGGTTTTCCATTGAAAGGCTAATTATGACCAAATCTGGTTATCTTTTTTTTTTTTGCAAGATTAGCTACGGCCTTGTTAATTTTCTTGTTAAGAGAAGCTTCCTAACAGCACAGCTTTTGACTGTGTAACTAATTAGTTATGGTTCTCATACTGATGTGTTCAAGCAGAGATGCATATAGTTACATAGCTGAGGATGCTTCACTTTTCATTACTGGACTGAGCAGAAGGTTGCATTCAGTGGTCTAAATGGCTCTTCAGTCTCCTATGACTTCAGGTACTTAAAGTGAATAGATAAAGTAGGTCTGCTGTTCAGCAGAAAGAAAGGCAGTAGAAAGCTCAGTTGAAGAAATTCAGATTGGACTGATGTTCAGTATACAGATGGTACTTGTTCAATAACTACTTGTTTGGCAATTGAAGTTACAACAGGACTGAATGTGTGCTACTTATGATCAGTCCCAGAAGTTCTGGCTGCCCCAACATCCTTCCGTTTGAATGATCACAGTCTGGGCACTTGACAGCTGGCTTGCCCTCACAGTGTCCAACGGTCATGTGATTGCCATTTGCATCCTTAAATAAAGTCAGTGGGCAAGGTTTCAAATTGCTCTGATAAGTTGCCTGCACTTGCCCCCACCCAGCAGCTTTTACCCCTGCCATGCTTGCATTACACCTTGCAGGCCACCTGTCCATCCTCCCTCCCACCCACCCCCTCCTGGTAGCAGCCACTTCTGAGCTTTGGTTCTCATGACTCTCCACCATCCACACACCACACTCTGCCTGGTAACAGCCACTTACCTGCCTGCCAGCTTGCTAGCCACCTGAGAGTCTCTTAATGACCTACAATCCTCACTTAATAAGACAACAAGGGCTGCTGGGAATTCCATTACTAAGCAATGTGGTCCCAATTACTATTGTTAAGCAAAAACTACTTGTAAGAACTGTTACTCAAATACTTTCTTATGCTCATTTTAGGCCATAAGAAGGCTGAAGAACCAGGTGATTCCTTAGCATCATTCCTGATTGCTCTTGACTATGAAATCTGGGTTTAGAGCCCTTTAATCTTTCTGACGATGAAGATTTTTATGTTGTTTAAAAAACTATAGAAATTATAGAAAGAATTTGCATTTTGGGTCTTGTATGATGAGAAGATTGCATCCTCAATCCAGGAAATCATATGCTAAAGTCTTCCTCTGAATTAAGATCTCTAATTCAGGGAATGCACTTGTTCCTAGTCAAGATCCAACTGACTTTTTAACACCAACTTTATCTGTTCTCTGATCAGAAAGATCTCTGATTAGAAGGAAGGTATGTCAGTCATTCATTTCTCCTCTCTCTTCATCTTGTTGCCTTTGATATATAGAAAACAGCTAGCAAAATAACCTGCTGCCCAAATGGCGCCTTTCAGGTCTAGTTGCTTCATAAAGAATTCTCTTTTCCTTTAAGACAGCCATAGATTCTCCCTCAAACTGTTCTAGCTAACATGGTATCAGTACATCATATCTCCCAAATAAAATAATATTTTTATTTTAGAAGCATGCTAGTTAAAACAATTGATTTGTTTTAATCCTGCTATTAGTCAGGCACATAAACAAACACAACACAAAATTACCATATATCAGCTGCCTTTCTGTCTATTGGTTACCCATTTCTGCTTTCTTTTTTCATTCAATTTTGTATTCTATTCAACAATAGAAATCTTTGAAAAGCAAACATTTTTAAATCTCCCTACCAATAATCAGAAACCCTGACATGTTGATCTATGAGGTATTAATTACATGGCAATAAAAGAATAAAGGAGGAAAAGGAACTGTGTCTAGTCTAGTATCTGACTTTAGAACAAATTCAGGGCAATGTTTAGTGTAATTTAGACAAATACCTAACAGAATAGTTGAGCCTTTTCTCTTGAAACTGCCCATGTGGAAGAAAGAGACAAAGTATTTTGTTAATATTTTTAAAAGTTTAAAGCCAGTTTTGCCAGAGAAACCTCTATTAAAATATGTATATGTATTAAGCACAATATAAGAAATAGAGAAGGATATAGAGTGTTCTACTCTTCTCTTTTTTTTAAAGGCAGTGTTATTGTCTCCACTTTTACATTACTTGAGGCACATAAAGTGGAGAGAGAATGGCTATCCATGGCAGGCTCATATCTACAACATATCTGTTTTACAGCAGTGTTGGTAGTAGTGTTCAGGATTTCTTTTCTACTCTAGTATTTTAACCACAGTGTGAAATACTAAAAATCCCTCCTTCAGAAAACTGCTTTGTACAGAGATGGTGACAACCTTAAAAGAATGAATGTGCTGATGACAGTGGATTTTTTTTAAACAGAAGTCATGCTAAAAGCTATGTCCAATACAGCTAAAGATCTGAGCTTTTTTCCTGCCTTTTTTTGATGTGGCGTGGAGCAATCGTTTTCTTAATTTGGAAGACTATGGCATTTGGTGCTCAGTCACTACTTCTGGGATCTCTCGCTTAATGGTTCTACTGGCCTGTGTTTCATTTTGTTACAATAAACAAATCTTTGAAAAAGCAGTAACCATATACAAAATGAAATGGTTTTATCCTGTTGCCTGCAGTTTGTGGAAGCTTTGGGGAAATTAATTCACACAAGTATGAAGCAGAGACAACCGTGAACAGCTTGATCCAAGCTTTCTCGTTCCCATTTACTACTTCTTGTGTGCTTCCTCTCTGTTTCTTGAAAATAGAACACTTTTAGCTCCCAAATGACCACTGGAATAATTATAAAAACAGTCACACAAATTGTCCTTTTTTAAAATGGTGGTGTCATTTTTATTTTAACTAGAAGCTATAGTACAAAAATGACATAACTAATTAATGCAGGATTTTGTCCTTGTATAATATGCAAAGCTTTGGTAACATGCACTCGATGCATTTTATTTACAAGGACAGGATAATTGGAAAGTGAATTTTCTTGTTGTCATGGACAGTAATTGATTCTTAAAAAAAAGAAGTTATTTAACATTCATTTCATTATCTTCCTTAACAGTTAAATTAATGGAATTCTGAGAATCAGATGCCTATCCTGGAAATAAATGTTAAAAGAAGTTATAGTTAATGAGCATCCAGGTGCTATCCTTTTATATTCTACAAGAATATTTTATTTAGCAGATTTATATGTGTTCAGGGGATATGCAATGTCATATGTTGAAATGCCATATATATAGTATCTTCATCATACTTGCCATGCTTTGGATGGTAAATCCAAAGGGGAAAAACAAAGGAATATATATTTTAGCAGTGCATATTACTTCAGTTGAAGAAAAAACTAGTGCAATCTATTACTGCATTTAGTTTTATATCAGCACATTACAGGTTGTCATGATTTAAAGTAAGCAATGTACTAATGTTTAAAATCATTTCAGTATAAAGACGGTAGTTTTCTAACCAGGTGAGGTCAAGATTGAAATCTTTTTAAGTCTTGAAATGACAGTTTGAAGAATTTAAGTGAGAGATAGTTTCTGTGCCCCCTTCTTCAAAGAAACATCTTCCTAAATTATCCCAGTAAAATTGCTCAACTCAGGCTTATTGTTTAATTTTAATAGCTAAGATACTTCTATCTTTTTCATATCTCCCCCTCCCCAGATGCTTGTCTACTCTTGCCTGATGTTCTTCCACCCTTTCCCCAAATCAATCTAACACATGGCTATATTTAGATTAATTTTGAAGGCAGAATATATATCTAATCTACCCAATTGGGCGTGGCTTTCTATTTGAACACCAGTAGAGATTCAACAGGCAATATAGAAACTTCTGTGTTTCATGAGAAATGTGTCAAAACTGCAAGCATTAAATGAACAGCAGAGGTTCATTTAGCAGACACTGACTTTGCAGCTGCTATAGGTGCTCGTTATGCAAATTTAACATAGCAAATAGAAATAGCTATTAATTGTAGTGAGACACAGGCTATATTTAGATTAATACATGGCATATACATCAAATTATTATTCTCTGTGCAGCCATGGCTACATTTGGCTAACGCTTGAAAAATTGCCCTTTTATAGATTGTTTTTAAACCTTTGTGAGACAGTAAAATAGTCATCTCTGTTGTTACAATTGGCTAATAAGTTCACAAGTCACACTAAAGTAAAAAGCACTCAAATGATCAGGCATATCAGCCTGAAAGATGCATTGACTCATCTGCCAAGAACAATTCCCTTCTGGTTTTCATGCAGTAAGCAAAATATTCAGCTGTGATGTTAATTAGGAATCATTAGCAATCTGAACAAGCAGATGTAATTTTAGCTATTCTCAAATTACCTTCTTTTAATCAGCTTGTACACTGATGTTCAGGTTAGACTAAGAAGTGTCTCTTGTAGACCTTAAGTTGTATTACTGCTTAAAATATGTTAAGTTTTGATGCAAAATTAGTTGAATTCTGTTTTCTATAGAATCCCTGTTCCTACAGTCTGAATAGTCTGCTTTAAAAATAGTGTAAATTAATCCTTCATATACTCATATACACCAGGGCTGTCAAACTCCCAGCCCATGGGCTGGATGTGTCATATGCTGGTCATGCCCATGCCCAGTTTAGCAAAGGGGAAAAAAAGTCCCGATACGTCAAGACACCTGCTCTACACTATGCTAGATATTCACCAAATCCCACTGCTTGGACTAAGTGATTGAGTAAGAGAGCAATATGTGTCAAGGCAGAATAAAAGACAATTAATTTGAAATACCTAATAGTTGGTGGCGGGCATAGAGGACATGTACAGTAAGTAGGGTCCTGCAGATACTTTTTTGGGGGGTCCAACCAGAAGTCCTGATCCACCTAACCATGAAAATCTTGGGATGTTAACATCAAAGTATCAATTTCTACCAGATGCCTTTAAAAAAAATGCCCCCCTTTGTTCAAAAGAGGTACCACAAAAGATTGGGGTGGCATTCAGCTTCTTAAGAAAAGAAAAAAGAAAAGAAAAGAGATGGTCAGCCAGTGTTTCCTTAAAAGATCATTGGCCCCTTTCCAAGTCTCAGGTTTTGATGAGGCAAGTGTAATTTAGTTTCGCTTGTAAATTCTTTACAATGTTACAGGACAGCTGGATAGAGAAAAGTTGCTGGTATATTGCATCTTCTTAGGTCCCCGAGGATTCGGGATCTGTAAGAATGGGGTTTTGGTTCCTTTTCACTTCTGCCTCTTGAGTGAATATCAATAAGACCAGCATTGGGACTGGAATCTTGGTCATTGAACAAAGTGGTTGTTAAGCAAGACAGCCACATGATTGTTTTGCTCAATCTCAGCGCTCCTAGTTGGGGGTCATTAAACAATCTCCAAGGTTGCTAAGTGGATGGAATGAAAGAGCTGTTGCTAAGTGGGTGGAATGAAAGAGCTGTCTGTCAAGTTTAGCTCTCCTCCATGTGCAGAAGGGAACTGCTTTGGTGGGCTGCATGAATGGAGCTTGGATCTTTGGATCTGAACTCCGTTTCTACTCCCCACCAGAAAACTTCAGTTGTGCTACAGTGGACTGCGGAGATCTTCAGGATCTGAGCTCTGTTTCTGCATCCTGCTGGAGGAATTCAATCTTCCCCTCTGCAGAAGAGAACTGCAGGCTGCAGGAACAGAGTTCCTTCAGCCAGTCCCCATAGACAAGTGGGGGTCCTCTCTCTGCTGACACAGAGGGAAAATTGCAAATGAAAATCACATGATTATGGGGCATTTGGCAACTGATCGTAAGTACAAACAGATTGCTAAGCACCCAGAACTTATTTTCAAGATCACTTTGAATATTCCAGTGTATATCAGCCTTTTTAACTTGGGTAAGCAATGACAACAATATGTACTAGATTGTTTGTATTTCTATTTAAAATGTCTCTTTCAACAACAGGAAGATTTATGCTTCTGGAAATGAATCAGTTGTATACTCACATCCCAAACATAGTTAAATATTACTTGCGAATATTTTGATTTATGATTCTGTAAAGGATGTAATTTTTTTCAGTTGGGTTAAATGCAATTGTTATTATTTGATCTCTGATATTAAGTTATTTTACTAAGAAGAAGAAAAATAATTTCCTACTTCCATTCTTGGTTGCAAGGCTACCTGTCACCATTAGTCACTTTTGTTTGGTGATCATTTTAAGTATACCGTTCAGAAGAGTTTTAAATTCGAAAAGTGAGCCTTGACCAAGCTGTTTGAAAGTATTTATGGGAGACTTGTATGATAAATGATACTATGAGACTTTTGATAAAATATCTCCTTTGTAAGAAAGGTAAATAAGTCAAAACAAAACATAGCTTTTAGAAAAATTGAGTTATAAACAGCAATTTTAACATGTATTTTATTGACATGATTTAGTACTGTCCTTTGCCCACATTCGTATCACACATCATCATCCGCATCTCTTCACTGAGGCAGTATATAGGTAGTCCTTGCTTTACAGTTGTTCTGCCCACGCCCTTTTCTGACAAATAAAACACAATTCAAAAAGAACAGAAACCTTGTAATGCTTTTACAAAATAATTAGCTGTGATAAGCACAAGCCTTGCCAAACTGAGTGAGACTTGCCAAAAGATAACAGACAAGAAATAATTTACAAAATAAGAATCTTCAAATACAAACTCAGGATACTGGAATGTCCACGAAGCTGTAGTTTCAAAACGTCTTTGCCTCCTGCAAAGAAGTTAGTTTCACAACTGGCTTTTATCTTCTTGAAGGAGGGGCCATTACCTTGCAGCTTTATTCCCAAGTCGCCCGTGCTGTTGTAACTGTTCTTTCCTCCAAGCAATCCTGTGTGCACGCGCACTTGGCACAGGTTCCTCGGGAACCTCCTCATCACTGCTGCCAGCCCCCATGATCTCTGGAGGCAGCAGTCCACTCCCTAATGGTCCTGGCCCCTCATCTGAGTCCTTGCTCTCCTCAGCTGTCTGCACCTGTTGCCAGCTAATCGCAACAGTTTACAGTTTGCTTAGTAACTATTTTTAAGTTACAATGGTCATAGGATTTGCATTTGGATGCTTGTCAACTGATTTACATTTGTGTTGCTTGCAGTGTCCCGGTATTATGTGATCCCCTTTTGCAACCTTCTGACAAGCAAAGTCAAAGTCAAAATCAGATTCACTTAACAATTGTGTCACTAATTTAACAACTGCAGTGATTCACTTAATAAATGGGTAAGAAAAGTCATAAAATGGGGCAAAACTCACTCAACAAATTTCTCACTTAGCAACATAAATTTTGGGCTCAATTGTGGTTGTAAGTCGAGGACTATCTATTATGAAATCTTCAGCTGAGAAATTATTATAATTAAATATCTTCATAATGTAATTTGCTTTTTCTGTTCACCAGTGGATTTATTATTTAAATGCAAATAGTAGCTTTTCTTCTTTATTTTTAGAGTCAGATAGTAGAACATGAACAGTCAAGTTTGAATTAAGACAATGTATCTTTTACAGAAAAGTCCTTTTCTAAATGCTGTAGAAGTTGTTTTCTGATAAACAATAAACCATTTGACATGGCAAAAAATAAGAGAAAAAAGGAGTGAAAAATAAATAAAATTTAAGGTAAAATGGTTATCACTATTATTCTCTTGATGTAGAATTACTTGTCTCTGTTCAGCTGGCAGCCTTTTAGGTGCTATTCTTCAGTTCTATGACAATTTGCCGCGGCCATCTCACCACAGCCAATTCACCATGGCCAACTTGCCGCAGAATCACTTGCCATGGCTAACTCATTGTGGGACAAGTTATACAAATATCAAAGATGTGGTGGAATAAAATCATTAAAAGAGGGACAGAATGAAATGTGAATGACAAACATTAAAATATTTTTTTATTTATTTTAATAATTAAAGTGAATTGTTAAATTGTCCCGTGGCGAACTGTCGCATGGTGAGTTGACCATGATGAGTTGTCCTGTGGCGAGTTAGCCATGGTGAATTGGCTGTGGCAAATTGGCTGTGTCAAGTTGTTCTATTTCAGCTATTCTTCATGTGGTTGCTTTAGTGACTGCAGTAAACTATTGCCTCAACATAGTTTCCCTTAGGATTATACTGTAAAATGCAAGTTGATTAGACTTGGAATGCATACTTGGTTAAAGCTGCTTTATTGTGTCTTCAACAACCTGTCATTGTGAATATACCAAGGAAAAACAGATAAAAGCATATTTTGAAGAGCTGTATCCTAATAACTAGGATAGCTCCATGAAGCAGATATGGAGGCCTACCATCTTCATTTAGTTTGCAGCTATCCTAATTATTTTAATTAATTTTGGTAACTGTTAATTGGCTGTAGTTTTGAAATATTCTAAAACCTTTTGTTATGCCCAAGAAATGGATTTTCTTTTCTTCTTTATTTGATCCCTCCATTTCCCATCTTTTCCTTTGCAATTAATCCATCCTCTTATCCTCATCTCTATTGACTTCAGAACACCTTTTTTAAAATTACAGTATAAATTCATTTCAATTGAATTCCTTCAATTCAGAGCCAATTATAATGGTTTAATATTAGTCTAAATAAATAAATAAATAAATAAATAATAATAATAATAATAATAATATTGATTTAATACTTAGCACCTGACTTAAGTACGTATCATATTACATTGGTATCCCTGTTATACTAACAAGACACTCATCATAATGCACTGTTAAGTTCCAAAAATAAACAAACTAAAATGTGTTATAGGAGACAATTGAGTTAATTTGGATCCCATGTTTATGTTGTGGTTTGCCGGCAGTAGGTGCGGACGGCTGAGATCTCAGAGAATGAGGACTCAGATGAGGGTGCCTGCGTGTGATGCAGGGATGGGGTCAGGTCTATCAGAGAGTGAAGTGCTGCCTTCAGAGCTTGTGGAGGCTGGCAGCAGTGATGCAGAGGACCCTGAGGAGCCGTGCGCACAGGGTTGCTCAAAGGAAAGAGCAGCTGCAGCAGCACGGGTGACTCAGGAGTAAGGCTGCAAGGTGATGGCCCCTCCCTTAAGGGATAAAAGCCAGCCCTCAGAGGTGGGATTCTTTGCAGGAAGCAAAGAAGTTCTTGCACTTCAAGTCTTGTGGAAGTTCGGACTATCCTGGTTTGTGTTTGGAGACTTTTGGTTTTGATTATTTCCTTGCAATTTAATCTAGTGTTCTTGGCAGCCTTGCACAACCTTGGCAAGGCTTGTTCTTATCTGGGACAATTAGTTTTTAATAGCGCTTTACTGTGAATGAACAGAATTCGCAGAGAAGCATTAAAAAGGTTTTGCTTTTATCTCTGGTGTTTGTTTGCTTTGAATGAGGCTTGGGTCAGAACAATTTATCCCCAAATTCATCTTTTCAGTAATACTCGAGTAAAGTTATGCTAATAAAATAATTGATATATTAATTTGTGACTGGAAATGCTTCAGATAGGCTTCTACATATTGTATAGAATCCTTGTAATCTGAAAAAGTAAATTCATTAGGATGGCATGGCAAAATATTCAAAAAAAGTAGTAAGAAACATGAGCAGAGCCAATAACTGAAAGATATAATGTCATCAAGAACAGATCAGATAATGTACATTATAATGCATTGTAATCTTTTCAAGAGATTAGTCTCTCATTTTATTGAACATTTGCATGAAAACATGGGAATAAGTCAGCTGAAGAGTTGAGTTAAGATATTTAGCACCCTCACATATATTTGCCTAGAAAAGAAGACACTTTTGGAATACATGATGATGAAATGTATTGTTTATAAAATATAGGGACTTTGGTCAGATGGAAAGTTTGCTTTGAGTCACCTTGACTCCTGTTAGTTTCATGAACACATCCATGTAATTTTCTTGAAACACTGTGCAAGTTTACGGCCTAGAAATATGCTAAACATAAGCTGCTTTTATACTCTTTCTGGTGTCATCAGTCACTGGTTGAGTAAAAGCATAAAGCTAGATTTACACATTGCTTTGCTATATCTCCTCTTAGTATCTCTGCATCCATGACATTGCATCACATGACAGCCTCAGAAAACAACCTTAAAGCAACATGAGATGCTTCTCCTGCTGAGAAATGATGGTAGATTGTTTAAGAAATCCTATAGTACCAAGTCTCTGGATCACTAATTTTTTAATTATAATTATCAAAAAGAAAAGCTAGAGCTTCCCTCCAGATTAACTTTGTTCACAATAATCCAGATCTCATCTCAGGATGAAATTTTAAAAAAGTATTTATTTATTTGGAAAGATGGGTATCTTTTATGTATTAAAAATTGCCTGTCATTTTTTTCCCTGGGCTTTGGCAGATACTTAGAAGTTTTAACTTCTTGTTCTTAGCTTGGCAATATCTTTCTCCCCCGAGCTGCTCCGAGCATCCAGAAGTAGGAGGTGCTCGGAGACTCGCGAAGCAGGCTGGGCAAAATTGTACTGGGACGCTCCTCCTCTGTCACTCCCCCTCAACGTCCCAGTTTTTTGCTCAGCCTCGAAGAGAGTAGCTGGGTTTGACCGGAGCAGCGAAAGTATTCAGCAAAGCATTCATCCCCGACGAATTTAACATTCAGGCCGTCGGGGGTTTCTGATTAGAGTCACGGCGCTCTGAGGCGGCTGCCTCAGAGCCTTATCTCTCCGATCGCTCGGCCGGAGCGATCGCGACAACTGATAGGATCGCCAGGAAAGTTGGTGCCTTGATTCCAGCGCTCTGAGGCGCTGCCTCAGAGCCTTATCTCCCGATCGCTCGCCGGCGGGCGGTCGCGCTTATCTTTCCGATCGCTAGGAAGGCAACTGTGAGCTTTGAGTGAGGGCTGCGGCTGGAGAGCACGCCGCCTTTATTTCCCGACCCCAGACGCCGCTGTGCTCGCCTCTCCCCGCCACCCCAAACGCTCATAGCCCGTTTTACGGCGGGGTTGGCGTGTGGCTACTTCCTCTCTGCAGCGTGCCTGGGCAGCTTCCTTCTTGGGGGCTGTGCAGCGTAATTGCAGGCAGCCACGAGGCGGGGCGCCATTTTGACAGGCAGCGTGGCAATCCAGTGAAGGCCGTCAGCAGCCTACAGCCTCACGAGGTTTCCCTCCTTGGGGACTGAGGCTTACATTTGTCCACCTCTCCTGGATACTCCCTACTGGTTTCCCTTCTTGGGGGCTTAGGGCAGGCCATTTACCTTGGTTTAGCTGTCTGACCAACAGGCCTTCACCATACTGGGCTTCCCTTCTAGGGGGCTTTTACCAGGCCACACTTTTCATTAAGGCCATTCTCACAGCGGCTAGCAGATTATACAGGCCTACTACTCTATTTCAGGTTTCCTTCTTGGGGCCCCCACCAGGCCTCATTTAGATAGGGCCTTGGTAACAGGATTTACAGGCCAGTGGATTATACCTTTAGCGTAGTGATAGGGTGAGAGTAGGAATACCACTATTATCAACACTAATATTGATATTATTCATACTAAAAATATTAATAAGAATAGTAAATAATAATAGTCATAATAATAATAATAATAATATTTGTAGAACATTGAAATGGCTAGTGATCAGGGATCTCGACCACCCATGACACAGTCTAGCAGGCCATCCCGGCAGCTGAGAAGGACGCCCATAGACGGCACCAGGCCTTGGAGAAACTAGTGCGGCGCACCAGGGATCCCGGCCCGATTCTCATCCCAGATCTTCCTCTCGCCCGACCTCCAAGTCCACATCTAGTTGCTCTGGACTTATCCATGCAAAGGCCCAGATCCATCCAAAGATCGGGAACGGCTCCACGTAGCACCCCTGAGGCTACATTTACGCCCACAGCGGCAGGCCTACGCCGAGGCCGAGCTTCCAGAGGAAATCCCACCTGGACTGAGGTCATGGATGGAACTAGCATTACAGAGGGGCATTGCTTCCGTACAACAATCCCTCCGCCATTCAACCACCCATCGTTCCAGACTGCATGTCTCTCTCGGGCCGTTCGTGAGTATGGTGGAACAGCAGTATCACCCGACACTTCCCAAGGGGAGTTTTGCACACAGGGTACTCAGGACATGGGGGCTCAGGAGGCTTGGATGGATCAAGAGACCAGGTCCCTTCGTGATCTTGAACAGGATCTCTCGAAGCGGACCCTCTTGAGAGGGGATGTCTGATGAGAAGGGATTGCCCCGACCACCCAGTCTTCACGGGACTATTCAAGCCACATTTGTTCAAGTCACTCTTGTTCAAGGCAAAAACACAGCCCGGCTTGCCAGCCCTCCCCAGTCCAGTCACTCAGTCGCAGGAACCAGGCGACCTAATATTTCACCAGCCTACCACCGAATCAGAGGCCATTCCAGTCCCTCCCATGTTCACAGACCTGGTGGACAAACAATGGGCCCTCTCTGCCTCTTATCCTCCCCCACAGGACACGATAAGAGACTCTATAACCTTGACCCGAGTTCTCCGGCACTTGAACACCCCTGAAGTGGCGACCCCATAGCTTCCCTAGTATCCTCCTCAGTAATCCCAGGGGAGGCGGAAGGCTGAGGAAAGGAGAGCTGAGATGGCCTTGCGCAGAGCGCACGCCTCTGATCGTGGGCCATTAAGGCGCCACGGCCGCCTCCTTTTACACGGTCCTCTCAGGTGGCTCCACCATCTGAGAGACGTAATACCACCGTCTAATATTCGGGCGCATCAAGACGTCGCCAAGATCATCGGCGGCTGAGTTCTCGCAGACGCCACCTTTAGTGCAGTGAAGTTCTCCTCGCCATAGCGTCCCAGGTCTGCGCCAGGCGTCTCTTGTGGCTTCGCCATTGGCAGGCAGATGCGAGGCACAAATGGAGACTCCTCTGCACCTATATCCGGGAGAAGTTGTTCGGCAAGGCCCTTGATCCTCTTCTTATTGAGACAAAATCAAGAAGAGGATCCTCCCAGCTCTGAATAGGAGGCCGGATTTCCGCCTCTCAGACATTTGTGGGGGCCCTCTCGTCCTTTCTACCGGGACAATACCACCCCAGGTTCCAGCGGCCCAGTACCCAGGGTCAGGGGCAACAGTCGGGTTCGTCCGACTTTGCCCGGTAATAGACGAGGGGGCAGAATAGACGAAGGTTTAGGGGAGCCAGTAATAGGAGCTTCCATCGCTCCAAGTGAGGAGCGGGATTCGCACCCATAGGGGTCGCTTGAGATTTTTGCCGACCAGTGGGAGTCCTCTACCTCGGATGCCTGGGTGAGGAATACCATCAGGTCTGGTCTGGCCCTTGAGTTCCTCTCCAGTCCACGCAATTCTTCATGAAGTGTCCCTCCTCCAGGGACCCCCGAAGAGGGCTCTCATGCAATCCGCCATCTCCCACTTGCTGGAGATCAGGGCCATCCAAAGGGTCCCTTTAGGTCAACAGGGCCAGGGTTTTATTCCCACCTCTTCGTGGTCCCGAAGAGTTCGGGGCTGGAGAGATCTTGGATCTCAAGCGTCTCAATCGATTTTTAGTTTATCGTAAATTTAAGATGACTACATTACAGTCAATCTTACTAGGCATCAGGGAGGGAGACGTACTCACCTCCATTGATCTTACGGAAGCATACTTACATATACCGATTCGCCTTCCCACTACAAATTCCTCCGTTTTGTTACAATAACATTCATTACAGCACGCCGCCTCCCTTTCGGTTTGGCCTCAGGACCTCAGAGGAGCAGACCCATTAGGCTTCATTGTTATTTGGATGACATTTTGATCTTAGCCTCATCCATTCCACAGTCCAGGACAGACTCCTTATCACCATTGACACTCTCCAGCGCCACGGTTTTCCATAAACTGGGACAAGAGCCACCTGACGCCCACAACTAGACTAATTCATCTAGGGCGGTCCTTGACACCACACAGGGCACAGTCTTCCTCTCCCCCGACAGGCAGGAAAGCATTAGGAAGCTGATACAGGAGATCAGTTCTCTCCAGAAGGTTCCCCTCATGCTTCTTTCACAGCTATTGGGGAAGATGATCTCCTGTATATCCATCGCCCCTTGGGCCCGACTGCATGCCAGGGAGCTACAGTGGTTTCTGCTGCCTTACCGACGGTCAGGGAGGGACAATTCCAGGGCCCGGGTTAGGGTACCTCCCAGCGTCATCAGATCTTTACGCTGGTGGGCGGCAGCAATCAAAAGAGGTTGTCCTTTCAGGGATCCACCGAGAGACGACGGACGCCAGCCTGTACGGATGGGGGCACACTATCTTCACCACACGCTCAGGGACAGTGGTCTCTTCCAGAGCGGGCACAGGACATCAATTGGTTGGAATTGCGGGTCGTCCAACTTGCCCCGCGCAGTTTCAGGTCGGTACTACGCCCAATCGCGTGTTGGTGCTCACGGACAATATCACCGCCAAGGCACACCTGAACAAACAAGGGGCACACACTCCAAACGCCTGATGCGGGAGGCGGAGAAATTGCTTCGGTGGGCGAGAACAGTTTCCTTTCCATCAAGGCCGAGCACATCTCGGCGTCACCAATGTGCGGCGGACTGGCTCAGCAGGGCCACGCTTCGATCAGGCGGAATGGCAGTTGCACCCCCATTGTTTCAGGAAGCGTCCAGAAATTCGCCTTCCTGTGATAGACCTGTTCGCCTCTCCCCGCAATACACAATTGCCACGCTTCATCTCCGTTACCCGCTCAAGGAGCGGAGAACGCCAACGCACTGCCCTTGGCCATCAGGTCTCCTATATGCCTTCCCTCGCTTCCAGTGATTCCCGGCTGATCCAACGGGTTCTGGACTAAAGGGCGGAGATTATTGTGGTGGCCCCACTGGCCCAGAAGGCCGTGGTTTGCGGACCTGAGGAGATTGTCCATCCAGGATCCTTGGAGAATCCCACCCTCCATGATTCTCTCTCTCAGGGACCGGTCCTACACCCAGACCGCAGTGGCTCAGCCTAGCCGCTTGGAGGTTGAGCGGCAACGCCTGAGGTCAGAGGATATTTCAGCTAGGGCAATTGAGACTATACAGGCAGCTAGGCGTCCATCGACGGTGCGCATTTACAACGCTACTTGGCTCGCTTTCTGCAAATGGTGTGCGACGGGGTTGTCCCCACCTCTCCATCTGTGGCACAGCTGTTGGACTTTTACAGGAGGGGCTGGATAAGGGTCTATCCCCTAACACTCGCCGCCAGGTGGCTGCCCTGGCATCAGTGATTTCTTTTGGGAGTTTCTCGCCTCTCAACACCCTAGGATTCGCAGTTTTCTGCGAGGGGCCACCAATTTGCGGCCTCCAGTTGTCCACCGGTACCCAACTTGGGACCTACACAAAGTCCTGTCAGCACTCTCCAAGGCTCCATTCGAACCCTTGAGGACCATCAGTCTACAGTTACTGACATATAAGATGGCATTTCTGGTGGCGACACGCACGGAGGATTTCAGAGCTGGCAGCTTTGTCGATTCAAAGACCTCTGCGTGTTTCACTCGGACAGGGTAGTCCTCAGGCCCGATCCCACGCTTGTCCCTAAAGTCAACTCTTCCTTCCATAGGGCTCAAGAGCTGGTCCTTCCAAATTTCTGCCCCGATCCGGTCATCGCCTAGAGCGACAATGGCATCACCTTGATGTGCCGAGCCGCGTTTACATACAACGCGACCGCTGCATTTAGGAAGACGGAGGCCCTTTTCGTCTCATTTCTACCCAGGTCCCAGGGTCAAAAAGTGTCTTCTTCCACGATTGGCCGTTGGCTCAGGGCGCAATAGCGAAATGTTATGAGACTCAATCGAGCCTGTGCCAGCGGGTATCACGGCTCACTCAACCCGTAGTGCTGCAACATCCGCCGCCTGGGCCACCCAGGCTTCGATAGACGAGATATGCAGGGCGGCCACATGGTCCTCGCCTCCCTTCATGTAACTATAGAGTAGACCTGTTTGCCTCGCTGAAGCGCCATTTGGCAGGAGGGTTTTACAGCAGGTGCATAGGGACCAGAGTAGGCTTAGTGCCAGACGGCATCCCTCCCTGTGGGCATCTCTAGCTTTGGTATGTCCCACTTCTGGATGCTCGAGCAGCTCGGGGAGAAAGGGCTGGTCCTTACCTGATACCATTCTCCATGAGCTGCGAAGAGCATCCAGCCCCAGCCCCTTTTCCGTCTGGGGGGCCGCTTTCTCTCCGCCAAACTTTTTCCTTTTATAGTCGGGTGAAGTGTAGGCGGGCTTACCGCTGAGTCTTCGCCAAAAAACTGGGACGTTGAGGGGGAGTGACAGAGGAGGAGCGTCCCAGTACAATTTTGCCCAGCCTGCTTCGCGAGTCTCCGAGCACCTCCTACTTCTGGATGCTCTTCGCAGCTCATGGAGAATGGGCGTATCAGGTAAGGACCAACGCCCTTTCCAGTTATTTATCAGTATTGCAATATGAAGTAAGATAGTCCTCGATTTACAACGGCTCATTTAGTGATTGTTCAAAATTACAACGGCAATGAAATAGTGACTTATGACCATTTTTCACAGTTATGACCTTTGCAGATCAAAATCCAGATGCTTAGCAGCTGATTCATATTTATGAGTATCCCGAGATCACATGATCCTGTTTTGCAACCTTCTGACAAGCAAAGTCAATGAGGAAGCAGATTCACTTAACAATCGGGTTACTAACTTATCAACTGCAGTGATTCACTTAATAACTGGGCAAGAAAGGTTGTAAAATGGGGTAAAACTAACTTAAACAAATGTTTCACTTAACAACAGAAATTTTGGGCTCAGTTGTGATCATAAGTCGAGGAGTACCTCTACTCCACATTGTTTTGTGTTGACTGTTCTTGTTCCTTTCATACAATCTTACTTTGTATGCAAGGGTGATTCGAGCAGAAGCTATGATGTATCACAAGAAGCATACTAACACATTGTTTTTGTTTAAGATAATAAACTGCTGTAAATAAACATTTTATAGGCATATATAGCTAGTGTAAATTTGTAGCTAACTTAGCTTTGCGATAACTATCATTCCCTGAACTGTTGTTAAGAGAGATTGCTGCCTGCATGTGTGTGCAGTTAAATTAGTTCTGTAATGGATTGGCTCATCCTTGAGAATCTGCAGTGAAGGAAGCCAGAGTTTGATTGCTGGAGCATTTACACTATGTAGTTTTATAGTAAGAAATAAAAGTTATTGGAACTGATTGGCTTTGGACCATATTACGGCACACTGTTTCACATCACTGGACAATGCATTTTGTCTGTGCTTTGGAGAATGGAGAATGATTATGCCAGTAAGATACTGAAACTGACTTCTTTGTTTTCAAAATTATCATGTCATATATCAGTTCACAGTTTCTTGCATTAAAACTCTGTGGATTCTTGTCTAAATAGAGACATTTCTCTTAATTGTTAATGTCAGTTTATTGAAGAATGTTGGTGACAATAGAAGTTCCTTCGTTTTGAACTAATTGGAATAATTTCCTGACCTTGAGATGGTTCATAGAAATTCTCTAAATTCAGTTTGCAATGGCAATCTGGGATTCTTTCCATGGAATCTCATATGTGGATGCATTTTTTGTGCATGAATTACTACTATCAGATTTTAAATATTGTAATGCCATCTAGATGGATTAGTTATTAAAACATGTGAAAAATGCAACTGGTACAGACAGTGGTGTCTTACAAACTGAATGAGCCATTGAGAGCACATTATGCTGTTAGTTCAAGATTTCATGGAATTCACTAATTCCTTTAAGTACAGTTCAGACTTTTAATTTTGACCTATAAAAACTTGAATATTTTTGCAATGAGAAAGTGAAATTTCTGTTCATTAATAATTAATTCTATGGTCTGTTAATACCCTTTTAATAAAACAGATACTGCTACACTAATGGAATTTATTTCTTTAAAACTAGTCTACCTTTTGAACAAATGCAGTTGGTTTGAGATAAATTTATTGATTTTTAGTGTGTGGATAATGCAAAACATGTCAGATAAATAACTTTTGAGAGCAGTATACAATGCTAATTACTTGGTCACGTGTTCTTTGTTTGGTGGTTCAATATGTAATTCCTAAAGTATTACTTCCCACTGTCTTTTCGTGTATATGTATTTTGATGTTCCACATGTTGTGTTCTCACATTTTGTTTTCAATTTTGTGTAAAATCAATTTTTTTTAAAGCAGCAGCAGCTTTTTATGTCCCTCTCAATCTGGGTCAGTCACATTTCAAAAAGAAAAAACTATACTTGTGATTAATTATATAATAAAGCAATAAATGTGCACGCATCATTTCTTGTTTATACAAAATTATCAGCTGAAAGTATGTATAATACAATTAAAAACTAGTTCAAGTACTTTTTTAATGGTAGCCATTAACAACATTTGTAAACAAAGCAAAGTAAATGAGAATATAGTCTGAAAACAGAAATAGACAATTAGCAACTATTTCCCCTTTTAAATAAAAAGAATTTGTTAATAATTAGGAAAAAGTAATATGCAAAAAAGAGATTACTACTTTTTTTATTTATTCATATTTATATCCCGCCCTTCTCCGGAGACTCAGGGCGGCTTATAGTTTTTGGGATACAACCCAATGTGCTCAGCAATAGCCTTCATTCCATTGTATATGCCTGCTTATTACTAAGCGGCATTTTTACAAAGTCAGCTTATTGCCCCCAACAATTTTGGGTCCTCACTTTACCTACCCCGAGAGGATGGAAGGCTGAGTCAACCTTGAGCCTGGTGGGATTCGAGCCTGCAATAATTACAGGCAGCTGAAGCTAAGTGTTAGGCTATTAACAGCCTGCACCACCAAGGCCCTCACTTCACTTAGATGGTATGCAAAAAACTGGAAGTTGAACATAATAAAATGTTACTTATGAGGACTTGGTCTTCCCAATGGGAAAGCAGATCAAGATGGCAAAAAGTTAATTTTGGATTTCAAAAACAGGCAGGGAGGATAAGGAAGAGAAGAGACCGCAGCTGGTAGAGAGAACAAGAGGAAAGCAGGACTAGAAGCAGCACTTGGAAAATTTGTGATAAGGAGAGGAGGGGCTTTGTAATGTTGACAGGAGGTTGCATATTCTAATAAAACCCATATTTGGGATATGTGTTCAAAAAGAGAAAATCCATGATTGATTTCAACCAATTAGAAGTCTATAAGGTATATTCAAAACACAGATATACTTGCATGATGTATCCATGTTAACATGCTGGAGGGCAAATGACATCATCCCCTTCATGTATAAAGTGAGCCTCCTGCAAAATAATTGTGTCATATAGATGGATGGACAGAGGGATGGGGAAGAAATAAAACAGGGGCTGTTATTCCATATTTTATAATTTTTTGTATCAGTTGTGATGAGTAGAAAATGTTTTGAAGTCCTAATAAAACTTGCTTTTCTTTATTTCTCTCTTATTTTTAAGCAATCAGTTATATAACTACTTTAAATTTTATCTGTAACTTGGAATAATTCATAATTGTGAATATGTCATGATTTAATTTATTTTGTTTGCAAGTTCATAACTAGTCAGCTGATTAATTTTGATGCAGAGTTCATTTCAAAATGTCATATCAATACTGTACGAAGTTAATTTAATTTCTGAGATGATATTTTAAAGCACAGAGTAATGAGAGTAATAAGACAGAATAACCAAAGGTTGCATAGACAGTAGTATCTGATGAATTCTAACAGAATTCTAACTTTTTTTCTAACCTTTTTGTGCCTGCTTTCTATTGGACAAGAACTGCTGCCAACCAGGATTCACTAATATGTAGTCCTTGATCTGGCATTCAAATAAGAATGGACAAGTTGCAATTGGAAACACGTGGGAGGAATAATGTTCTGCTTGAATTCCTAATATGATTCTATTGTCACTTCATATTTTATTTATTTAAAGTTAAATTTCTGAGACTACCCTCTCATCCATTCTGGATGGCCTACAGGGTTTAAAACAAATGTTGGTTTGAATTCTGAGCTGGTTGCAAATGTTTCATCTCCATTCAAGGAGACATGCGCTTTGAATTGTGTTTGTCTGGGGAAGCACTGGCTAATACCTTTCAGGTTATGTGATTGGCTGGCTATAGTTGCTGAGTCATAGTCCTTGGTTTTAAGTACCATGTGTGATGTAAATTGGTGCTGGTGTTGTTGTTTGGATGTCTTTGGATGATGTCATGGTCTGGTTTTGGGTTGATTTGATTGGCTGTGTGTGATGTGGTTCAGAGCTCAAACTAACAACATAGTTACCAACCCGGGCTACTAATGTTCAAAGACATTTCAATTAAAACAAATAACCAATACATTAAAAACAGGATCTAATCTGGGTCGATCACCAGCAGTTTTGTCTTCCTAGCAGAGAAAAGTTCCCTGAAGATGGGCTCCACTACGATTCCGAAAATTCAGAAGACAAAACCGCTGGTCCTAGTGACCAACTCAGATTGGAATCCTGCAACATTAATTTGGGACATTCACCTTCATTCATAAGATAAAGTACAGTTGTACCAGGAGAAATACTCCATCCATTGAACCATAATGATGTCGGCATAGCCGGTGCAGCCCAATCCTCTCCTAGAGCCTAGGAAAAAAAGACAGGTCTTTAAGGCTTTCTTGAAGGGTCAGGTCTATTCAGATCTCAGAGAACAGACACCTTCCCAGAAGGCATGCCTCTGGGAGTCCACAAGATGGCACTGCTTAACAAAAAGGCTCTCAAGTATACCAACCTTGTCAGATTTTAGGGGATAAACAATTGGAGGAAGAGAGGTCCCTCGAATAAGAAAGATAAGGGTCCCTTCAAAGAATCCTAAGCTATAAAGGACATTGTAGTCACCTCCAGCAGCTTGATTTGCATCTAGAAGCCTACTGACTGCCAAAAAGATCCCCAGGAAAAACCTCAAATTCACCATGTGAGCCCCCTGTAACATGTCCTGAGGTGGCAATTATAATTGAAGATCATCAGCATATTTTAATCAATCTTCTGTATTGATGATACTTCATCCCAAGCTAATAATCTCTCTCAGTGGTTTCATAAATATATTAAAAGCATGAGGGAGGAACAAGTATCCTTTGGATCAGTGGTGCATTTCAAAATAGTTTACCACCGATTCGGTGGGCATGGCTTGGTGGGCGCGCTTTGCGCGCCCACACACAACTTTGCACATGCACACACAACTTTGCACACGCAGAGGCTTTCCGACTCGCCTCCTGCAATCCTGCACTCTCCCTGTAGCTTCAGCAGCTGACGCGCGGCAATCTGCTGTGCCGTGCAAAGCAGCTGCGCTTCAAAAGCAGGGAATAAAAGTCAGTATGGGAGCCTGAGCGGGCAGGTGGGCCCAACAGCAGCTCGTCAGAGAGAACTGGTTCAATGTCTGCTGATCTTTGGCGCTACCAGTATGCCAGAACTGGACTGAACCGGTAGAATAGCATCACTGCTTTGGATGCCTACATTAGAAGAACAAAGGACTTGATTTTTCTCCCATGCACATAGACTATCTAATCAGGTACAGTGAGAACCCAACCCCCCCAAAGAACAGTATCCTGTAACCTAGTCCTCTCAGATAGTCTATACAATGATGCCACATAAAGCCAGCGACCCTCTTGGACCAGCAGCTCAGGAGAGACTTCTTTAGGAATAGTCTTCTCTAACTCTTGATGAAGTCTTACCAAGCTTTAGCTCTAGAATTCCAGACATCAATCAGATGTACTGTGCGATTGCTTACTGATCGTTGAGAAAATGCTTAAGAAACTGTTTATGAAGTAGTTGTTTTTAAAACTGGGAGCAAGAAAACTAGACAAGGCAGAGCGGAATAGAATGGCTGAAGCTTGATAGATCATTTGTAGCCTTCACATATCCTAAACATTTGATGTTATATTGCATTTGGTTGTGATTTTTGTTAGTGGTAGGTAGATTTTTTTTCTTTGCACATTTCATTGAACATTTCAGATTGCATATGGTTCTGTTTATTGGATTGCAGGTAATTCCATAATCAGATAATTGTTTTGAAAATTTGTAATTCAAAAATACACTTAAACACTGTGAAATGGTAAAAAACACCTGCTATACAGTATATGAGAAATTGTTTCAAGTCCGCCACCAACGCATGCGCGCGCGCACACACACACACCAAGAGAGAGAGAGAGAGAGACTGAGAGGATTATGGTTGATGTTTGGGTGGGGGACTATTGAGTGATGCTCAGCAGGGATCAATATTGGATATAGTTATTTCTCTTCTCCCCCCTCCAATTATTTGGGGAAAGAACTAAACAAAATATTTATTTATGTTGAACTGTGGAAAGAAATAAAAACATCTTAGGAAAATGTGACTGGAAAAAAACCATGAAAATATTGTTTATAAATGGGGGAATTAGTGAGATAGGAACAAAATGAAAATCATTTAAAGAATTAAAAGTAAAAACTGTGCCACTCCCAAGCTCAAATAGTATCTTCAGCCAACTCAAGTAATACTTTCAGTCGAACAACTTCCTCAGGAAGTTATGTAAGTAGCTGTTCATCAAACATAAGACATTGCAGCTCCTAAAATCTGTACATTCCATCTATATTATATGTTTACTTTGCAGGCTCTGTACTGTGTAAAAATTGAATTATAATACATATGGATAAAAAGAAATATATGAGATGTGAGATACTCTTTGTTATAGGGTTACAGGGAAGAGATCATCTAGGGAATATAAAGAAGAAAATATATATTTATTTCTGGCCCATCAACTCTCTCCCAAAACTGAAATATGTTACAATCCATAAATACTAATCAGTAAAACAGAAAAAAATGTTCAAAGGATTAAAACAATAATTATAACAGTATACAAATATACAAACAGTAGAGATAAAAGGGGGGGAGGGGCAAAAAAGACCAGATTTTGTAGTTAAGCTCACTCTGGCCTTCATTTGGTATCAAACTGCTTTCCAGATCTGAATGTTGGGAGGTACAACATTGGAGGTGTGCTTTTTCATGTATTTGGGTCCCCCCAAATACTTCTAGTATTTTAAACAGTATTAAAACATTAAAGTCCAGCTGATACTATATAGGCTGCCATTCTCTTTTCTTTAAGATCAGAATTATGTTGCCTCTTAAAGGTATTCCAGATAGAGTTTTTCTTCTACTGGTAATTTGTGGATCAACTTCCAGGTAACCATATTAAAGGATAGCCACATATAATGTACATTGCAAGAATCTAATAATGAGGTTAACAGACACTGAATATTGTGATCAGGCAATGTCATAACTGATGAGCTAAACTGGAAATTCTCAAAAGTTATCAAAGTGATTGAGGCAACTTTGATCTTAGGTGACAGAGGCAACATCACATTTCTGGTTACCTTAAAATAAAATGTAACCCAGAATCAGAGATTTTCTACTTTCTGATCCTATAAGCCACTAAAGCCAAAGCATCTTTGTCTTAATAGGAGTCAGTCTCCAATCATGTTTTAGTACAGCATGTTCAGAATCTTTATTTAGTGTTTATGGATTTAGTTTGACTAGCAAGAAATACTCTAAAATTTTACATTGCAGATACCCTTGTGGTTTTTCTTTTTGGAATCTAAATGTTTAGAAAACTAGAAGGATTTAAAGTCCAAAACCAGAATTTGGAAGATAAATAGGGTGCTGAAGAAAAAACCAATGGAAATATTCCTGTACCTTACCTTCTGTAGATAAATTTTGTACTGTATATGTATCTTCTTCATCTATATAGGATGATTTCTATTATGCACTAAACGTAAGCACAATCCTTTTTCTCAAATAATTACTGAGTTTATTCTATGAAGTCCTATATGGACACCCTAGGTCAGGGTTGTCAAACTCAAGGGCCGGAGGGTGCTTAGATCTGGCCTGTGGGGCTGCCCTGGAAATAGCAAAGGACCGGCCCACGGTGCCTCTGCCAGTGAAAGTGCGGCCTTCCTGAGCTCCATTTTCACTGGCAGAGGGTTGCAGGAGGCCGTCCCAGCTGAAAACAGAGCTCAGGAGCCAGTTTTCACTGGCAGAGCATTCGGACCACCACAGGTACCCCCCAACACAAGTGACATTATGCTGCCATGCCCACACTGGCCACACCCACCCCAGCTCCCCAAGGTCAAACACAAACCTGATGCAGTTTGACACCTCTGCCCTAGGTTAAAGTTGCTGTCTTCCAAATGCTAGGCCCGTGATGGTGAATGTATGGCACGCGTGCCCAAAGTGGCATGCAGAGCCATTTCTACCGGCACGCAAGAGATCATTCGGAAGAGCCCCAGTGGATGCGCGTGTGCCCCCCTGCCAGCCAGCTGATTGTCGGGTATCTGCGGACATGCATGGGGGGAGATGCGCACATGGGAGACATGTGCACATGCACAGGGGCACATGGCGGGGGGTTGCATGTGCAGGGAGGCAGAGGGTTGCATGCACATTGCATCATGGGTACAGGCACACAAGCGCGCGCACACACACACACACACACTTTCGGCACGCGACGTGGAAAAGGTTAGCCATCACTATGCTAGGCTTTCTGATTTAGGCTGCTGATATTCAACCACAAAGATTATCAATATGAAACCCACAATGATAGTATCTGATCACAGGGTCTAGGTGACCAATCTACATAATTCAACAATATGTTGTTTTCATCTGGTGTTACTTTTAGATTACCATTTCTATTTGCACTGATGAATTGCTTTTCACATCTTCTGTTGACACATTATACCTGAAGGTTCCTTGGTAGAAAGTAGATTTATATCACTATCTGATAAAGGCCGAGGTCTTCCAGAAATGTTTTCAGAATCAGCATTTCTTTTTAAGTTGGTAATTGTTTAGCAGAAGGTTGCTGTCTACATGAAACATTTTTCTGTTCTGCTTTCCTGTAGTGACTTTCCAGTTGAGAGCTAAGGAGAGATAGTGGCTTTTGAAATGAAATTACTCTTATTTATTGGGAAGTGATTGAAATATCAACTTGGAAGTCTCAAGAACCATTCACAAATATATAACATTTTTTGTGGCTGCAAAAGTTGGTGGCTTTTAGCAGAGATGGCTAAATTCACTGCTTTGATTAAAGAAAACAGTTAATTTTGTTTCTACTTGGAAACAGCTTTTGGACTTTGTGCTTGAGGTGGAAAAAATGAAACTTTGATTTTGGGTTTTGCTGATTAAATAGGTTTAGTATTATAGAAATGACTAGTATATATTATTATATAAAAGTAAAAAGTTGAGGTTTCATGTTATCTTATTCTACTACACCAAAAAATGTAGGAAGTCAATACTTTTTTATTCTTTATTTTTCCCTCTACCCCACAATTTTCTCTCTTCCGCTTTTATTCCATTATTTTACCTTTACCTTGCTTTATAGTTGTATATTTATGCTTCGTTAAAACCAATTAATTTTTGAACAGCAAAAATATGTAACACTTAATTTTTTTACAACTTAATGTGTAAAATTATTCCATTAAAAAGTACTGTTTTATGTTATGCCATATTTGATCTGTAATCAATCTCAATAACTCTAGATTCAATATATTTTTATCTAGTTAAGAGAAGATAGCACTTTGTTTATTTTCAATAATTGCAGTACCTTGGCTCTGCAGTAAAATTTGCATTAAGAAAGATTGGTTTGCTGAAGGTGTTAGAATTTTTGTTTGAGTCATGTTGAACTACTCTGTTGAACCTGCTATAACTAAATGAGGTACCTTAAGGAGCAGTTGTATTACCATAAAGTTAACCCTGCAAGATGCTTTTCCTTACCTATCACTCCTAGCTATCTGAATAGCACACGATTGAAGCAGGCTTCCCTAAAGGTTGGGTGTTCAGAATTTACCAGCAGTTGTAGATTATGGCTTTGGAATGAATTTCTGGATGTGTATATCTGTTGGCTCCTAGGAATAAATACATTTTTCAGGTATAAAATCATATTGTGTTTCAGGTATAAGTTGATGAATATACATATTAAAAGTGGTTTCCTGACCAGGCACAGGTTTTTTTTTAATCCATGTTTTCACTGCTACTCTGCAGTGAGCTTTACCATTGTATGCACAAGTGATCACATTTTGACATTATGTTTAGTTTCTGTAAAGGAATAATCAGTTGTATGAATGCAAACTATTCAAGCTATATGATAATTTCCAGTGCCTGCACCTTGCACTTCATTATTGTGGATAGAGCAGGCAAATGATAAATTGCTTGGAAATCAGAAATTGTTCATCTTCTGGAACGGTTTAGTGGAAGGAAATGATGGGAGGGCAGAGGCTGAATGTGCTTTTTAAAAACATCTGTAGTCTGCAGCATGGCAAAAAGCAATGTTTTGTACACATTCTGTTAAAATCATGGTAAAAAGAAACCCATGAAAATAATGAAGATTAGAACTTGCTCCTTTTCTATGCAGTATTCTGGAAAAAAAGCAATCTAAATAAACTACCATGCTGCTAAATTTCAGCTATTGATATGTTTGAAAGAATATTGTATAACATTTATGGCAATTTTGTGGCTGTATTATATTAGCACTTATGGAAAGTATTTTTAAATCTTCTTGAAGCTTATCCATTAAGAAGACAGATTGTGGTAACTTGAATATCTGAATAATAAATTTCTCATTCCATTAATAAGGAAGTGCAAGGAATATTATCAGAATTTTCTGTCTGACATGCAGAAAACACTACATTTTTATTGCAAACAAAAATAAACTCAATTACTGCTACAGAAAAAAGGATTATACCCTGTGTTTGCCTGTTATAAATTTGATTTATTTTTATTGTAATTATAGTAGTTGATTTGGGGTAAGTTGAAAACATTTCTTTCTTCAAACATAATGAGGCTTCTGTGTTTTCTTTGTTACTGCATTGCAACATTTCAAACTGGCTCAGCACACACGACAAAGGGGTTTAATTAAAATACTAGGAAGATGAAAAATATGTTTATCTGCATTAACTTCATAAATTTCCATTCTTTAATTCTAATAATAGAAGAAAAATAGTGTTGATGAGAGAAGAGATTTTTCTTTATTTTTTAGACTGTGTCCTTTCCTAAATGCTTATGTAAATAATAGGGTAATTCTGTTGGGATTGCTTGGGAGTTCTGCTTCTGCTACATAGCAGAAGTACCTTTTTATCCTTAGATGTAAGCAAATAAACAAGAAAGTGAATAAGTAGGCTTCAGTGCCCAGCATCACAGTAAAATACACTTATGTGAAAGGAATTATCTTTTGTTGCAAATATAAATGTGAATAATGTGTAATATATCTATAGGTATGGTGCTCTCTCTGTTGCCACCTTTAGTGTTCATTTAAGCAGAAAGGCAAGACATAAACATAATTTAAATGCTGATTCAATCTACTTTATTCTATTTCCTTAATAAGTATTTTGTTAAAAAAATAGTTCAGAGAAATATACCAAATTATATTAATCTGATTATGTTAGAAACAGTTACAGAACACATTAAACTTTACATAAAAAGCAACAGGAAAGCTAAATATTTTGATTAAGCTTTGGAGAGATTTTATTTAATTACTTACTGGGTTTATATTCTGCATTTTCTTGAGAAGTTGAAAGCAGATGAATGGTTACTTATTTAATTATTAGATTAATATTCTACTTTTCATCCAAGAGCTCCTGATAGCAGACATAGCATATCCTCTTTCAGGATTTTATCATAGCTTGGTATCCTAGTAAGTGCACCTGTTGAAGCTCAGCAAAACTGGCCATAGTTTCCACCTGCTCTTTCAGCAGAAGCTGTGAAACTTCAAGAAGGCCCCCTGTTAATGAACAAATCTGGCTGTTGGGATTGATGCTACTGGATTGCCTAGCTATTTACTGGCACAGCAACTCCATCTATGAAAGATCTAATCTGAGTGAGTTTTCCCAATGTAGTACCTTATAGCCTCCAAACACTGGAATGAGTGTGTGCTATCAGCGTTTTGATAACATCTCATTCAAAATCAACCCGTCAGTTCTATGTAAATGTTAAATAACACAGGAGAAAGGACAAAGCCTTGGAAAACTCTACCTTGAAGTTCTTAGAGGTTCAAACTTTCTACCCACCCATCCTCCAATGAATACTGACTGCTCAGGTTGGAATCTGATCAGAAGTTATCAAACATAGCTGGACCTAGGAGGGATATTGTTGGGAGAAGGCACACTTTTCTCTTTTTGGAAAGCAAATGGCACGAACATTGACAGATTCAGTGGCTCCTGCCCTATTGGCTTCCAGACCTCAGTGAATATGATTTGTCTTTACTACTAAGAAACTTGCAGTTTTATCTACTGTGTCCGCAGGAATTTTGTCTCACCCATCCTTTTCTTTAAAAGTTTGGTTTATTCTCAGTAGAGTCACAAAACAATCTCTAGATGCACAAAGAATAGAGGAAACAATAATGCTTCACCATTCCTGTTGCCATTGTCTAGGCTTCAACCTGAACTACTTCTAATTTTCAATTGCATCAGTTTTAGTTTTATGCCATTATCACCCTAACTATCTTTCAAATCATTTCATTTCCCTCAGTCCTCAGTAAACGGAGAAGCCTCTCAGGATTAGTGGTTGCAGAACTACCCTGGAACAGTCTCATCCAGTAGTCTGGTCGTCTCTGATTTCTACAGATTGATAAGATGTAGGATAGAAGTGCTTGCCAAATTGTCAACATTCTCCCAGGATTCTTCCAGTTCTCTGGAAATCCTCTAGATTTATTAAGCACCTTGGGCAAGTCAACCAATATTGACCCAAGCTTCTGTGTCCCATGGTTTAACAAGGAAGGAAGTGATCTGACAATGGTAGTGAAATATGTTAATGTGCTCCTTTTTTAGATCACACCTTATCTGGATCAGATCTAGCATGTACCTCTTAAAATGTTCTGGGCTGCAGTTGCTCGGAGAAAATTTGTGAGTTGCCATGGAGCACATGAATTCACTTATCTTCTTTCCCAGACCTCGAGGATTCAAGTAGGCTAAGATAAGCTTATGATCTGCAATACCACCACTGAGACAATATCTAGAAGTTTATGGAGGGCTTTTCAATAAATGAGCAGCAGTCATTCCTTGTCAGTGTGACTCTTGTTTCATGCACAGGCACTAGTACCCCATCACTTCAGGCAATGTTCATCACTTCAAGTATCACCCAGATAATCATGACAAGCCTCTCTTCTTCAGCTTTGATGTTTTAACTACTGCAGGGACTGAAACCACATCCTCTAAGCTGTGTATATATGTGGCTGTGCAATGGTCACCACACTTCTACACATGAGACTTAATTTTTTGACAAAGTTGACCCAGAAAATTTGTAAATATGAACAAATGAGGGAAGGTAGTGAGTCAATGAGAAAATGGATACTAATGGAACTGGTGACATCTGAATTGTCAAAAGGTGGTAATGGTTAGATGCATCAGGATGCATCTCCACTTCCTGTGAGAAATGGATTCTAAAAGTACATGGTCTCATATACAACCAAGGCTTTTGAAGTTCGTCTCTCTGATTGCCTGGGATTAATTCCCACTTCATCAGTCCCAGGTCTAGAGGAACAAACCAGTAACATTCCTTTCCTGTGGTTTGTAAAATTTGAAGAGAACTTCTGAGAAAATGATCAGCCATCAAATACACTAGCATCTCAGATTCCTTGGCTTGACCACTAAGTCAGATAATCTGATTGCCCAAAATAAAATCCAGAAATCTATTAAAACCCTTAATCGGGGGATGGAGGAGGACCCTTTGCGGGGCGGGCCAAGGAGTTTAGTCAACATCTGTCGGACAAGATTGCTCAGATCCGGGCCAGTCTGGACTCCGACTGGTCAGGGTCGGTTGGGGGGAAAGCGACTGGTCTGGTGGATACCATTTGGGAAGAGTTCGATCCTGTGACTCCGGATGAAGTGGACAGGATCATGGGGCAGCTGAGTGCTGCCACGTGTTTATTGGACCCGTGTCCCTCCTGGCTGGTTTATGCCGCCCGGGAGGTAACACGAAGCTGGCATAAACCAGCTTCAACGCTTCTTTGGGTGATGGATGCTTCCCCTCCGCCTTGAAGGAGGTGGTGGTGAGGCCCCTCCTCAAGAAGCCTGCCTTGGACCCAGCTAATTTGAACAGCTTTCGTACAGTCTCCAACCTTTGCTTTGTTGTGAAGGTTGTTGAGAGCATGGTGGCCCGACAGCTCCTGGTGTTCCTGGAGGAAACGGATTATCTGGATCCATATCAATTGGGTTTCAGGCCTGGGTACAGCACGGAGACGGCATTGGTCATGCTGGTGGATGATCTCTGGAGGGCTCGGGATAGGGACTATTCCTCTGTCCTCTCAGCGGCTTTTGACCATCGATCATGGTATCTTAATGCAACGCCTCGAGGGGCTGGGAGTGGGAGGCACTGTCTTATGGTGGTTCTCCTCCTACCTCTCGGGTCGTACCCAGTTGGTGTTGGCAGGAGGACGGCGATCGACCCCGAGGCCCCTCCCTTGTGGGGTGCCCCAGGGGTCGTTTCTCTCTCCCCTCCTGTTCAACATCTATATGAAACCGCTGGGTGAGATCATCCGAGTTTTAGGTGAGGTATCATCAGTATGCTGATGATACCCAGCTTTTTATCTCCACCCCAAACCAACCCAGTGATGCTCTCGATGTGTTGTCCCGGTGCCTGGAAGCAGTATGGATCTGGATGAGGAGGAACAGGCTGCGACTCAACCTGGCCAAGACCGAGTGACTGTATGTACCGGCATCTCGGATTGTCCACGATGTTCCTTCTTTGGACTTGGGGGGAGAGGTTGAAAGGGTGCACAATCTAGGTGTCCTCCTGGATGCATGGCTGGGTTTGGAAGATCAGGTAGGAGCCGTGGCCAGGGGGGGCATTTGTCCAGGTTCGCCTGGTGCACCCTATCTGGACCGAAATGCCTTACGTATGGTTACTCATGCGCTCCTTACCTCCCATATGGACTACTGTAATGCTCTCTACATGAGACTGCCCTTGAGGACCACTCGGAGGCTTCAGCTGGTACAGAATGCAGCCACACGGGTTTTGATGGGAGTGTTCCGATACTCCCATATTACACCCCTCCTTCGTGAGCTGCATTGGTTGCTGGTTGCCCTCCGGGTGAGATTCAAGGTGCTGGTAATTACCTATAAAGACTTGCATGGCTTAGGGCTGGGGTATTTGTGGGAACATCTGCTGCCAGCAACAACCGCCCATCGCCCCATGCGCTCCCACAGACAGGGCTTCCTCAGGGTGCCATCGGCCAGATAGTGTCAACTGGCGACCCCCAGGGGGAGAGAGCCTTCTCTGTGGGTGCACCTGCCCTTTGGAATCAGCTGCCCCTGGAGCTTCGGATGGCTCCTGACCTTCAATCCTTCCATCGTGGCCTGAAAACATGGCTCTTTCAACTTGCTGACCTGGACTGATGGCGGGGTAGTGGTCGTTCATTTTAATTAGCTTATTGGGATGTTTATTTAATACTTTTTAAAATTTTGTGTTGTATGCTTTTATTGTTGTGAGCCGCCCTGAGTCCTTTGGGAGATAGGGCGGCATAGAAATCCCAATAATAATAATAATAATAATAATAATAATAATAGTAATAGTAATAGTAATAATACCAAGACAGAGGCTAGAAAAAACCCCGAGCATAGTTCAGATATAAATGACAATGTATTCACTCATGTAATTTGAGAAATAAGCTATAATAGGTAATTATTATAGGTTGAGTTTCTATAGATCTAGTCTGAATTATAACTTTTCTTCAAGAAGGAAATACAATCCATAAATAAATGGCAGCATTGTTAACAAATATAGTGCTGAACAGTTTTGCCAATGTGAATATACAGTAGTTTCAGTATACAAATTTAGACAATTGCTTAATCAGTATTTTACTTGGAAGAGACATATATGATCTATATACCACTAAGATTCCATGTCTGAAGCCTTCAACTGGGTGCAATGTTAGAACAATTTTTGAACCAAGGTACCTCAAATGAGCTAAATTTCAGGATGCCAGGGTCCATTACTCATGAGGGAATGCAGATTGGGAAACTTTTTTTTTTAAATTACATTTATATGCCGCCCTTCTCCGAAGACTCAGGGTGGCTTACAATTTTTTGGGATACAACCCAGTGTGCTCAGCAATAGCCTTCATTCCATTGTATATGCCTGCTTATTACTAAGCAGCATTTTTACGAAGTCAGCTTATTGCCCCCAACAATCTTGGGTCCGCAATTTACCTACCCCGAGAGGATGGAAGGCTGAGTCAACCTTGAGCCTGATGGGATTCGAGCCTACAGTAATTGTAGGTAGTTGGAACTTAAATGCAGGCATTTGGCTGTTTCAGGTCTGCTAAACCATGTGATCCTTATTTTCAGTGTTCCCCGATAGCTTCCCAGTCATTTCACAGCAATTCCTTGTGCTACTTGCCTGCTTTCTGGAGGAGAAGAAAAGGAGAGAGGGTGAGAGGGAGAAACAGGGAGGAAGGAAGAGAGATAAGGAAAGGAGAAGGAATAAAAGAGGGAGGGAAGGAAGGAGGAAGGGAAAGGAGGTAGGAAGGAGAAAGGAAAGAAAGAAACAGGGAGGAAAGAAGGGGGGGGCAGGGAAGGAGAGAGGAAAAGGGAGGGAGGGAGATACCTGACATTCACTGCCAGCTTCCCATAAGGAAATTTAGTGGGAAGTTAGAAGTTATTCTGACTCCCACTGATTTTTTTGCCTTCTGTGGTCATTCTTTTTCTCTGATTAGGCAAGGAAATATCTCTTGAGCAAACTGACAGGGAGTTGTAAACACCAACTCTATCTTGCTAGGGTTCAAACTTAATACGTTTCTCCCCATTTGACTATTAACAGTCTTTAGACACTGGGACAAGATTTCCATTACATCTTCATCTAGGTCTAGCTTATAAATGTATAATTTAATATTATTAATATAGTAATGATCACCTCAGTCCCAACTTTGGGATTACTTCTTCCAGCAACTTCATATAAATATTAAATAGTATATGGTGGGAAGACCAAATCCTGTGCATTTAGACATCCACAGGTCATTCTGCCCATATTCCCTCCCTGTGTTTTCTCAAAATTAGTTTAGAACGTCTGGCTTGTAGCATAAAAATATTGCAGGCTTCTTAATACCAGTCAGTAATGTAGGTGGAAAAATTAATCATTATGATTGGCAGTCCAAAAATATGCATCTTTATTTAGTCTGTTTTTAATACATTGGACAATCCTATATATATTAATATGCAGGACATTACTAAATGTGATATTTAAATTGGAATATTTATATCATTTTTTAAACATTTGGTAATAAGATTTCAAAATATAGTACATTCAAAATTGTTTTGAATGTTTAAAATACTAATTTTAAGTGAGAAATTTAATATATTTATTTATTCGACTTGTATGCCGCCCTACTCCCTAAGGACTCAGGGCGGTGAACATTAAAACAGAACAAATTTACAATAAAAAAACAATTTAAAAAAACAATTCGAATACATTAAAACATTAAGAAAAGAATTAAAACCCTCACCCCCCCCACACCCTGGGTCATTCCAGGCCGGCCTGTTGAAACAACCAAGTCTTCAGGTCTTGGCGGAAGGAGTGGAGGTCAGGGGCCAAACGGAGATCTACGGGGAGCTGATTCCAGAGGGCAGGTGCTCCCACGGAGAAGGCCCTAGCCCTGGGAACTGCCAGCCGACAGTGCCTGACTGACGGTATCCCAAGGAGGCCCCTCCTATGAGAGCAAACAGGTTGATCGGAAAGTGATGCTGGCAGGAGGCGTTCCGGTAAGTACCCTGGACCCAAGCCATTTAGGGCTTTATAAGTTGTTACTAACACCTTGAAGGCGACCCGGGAGACAACCGGCAACCAATGCAAGCCGCGCAGGAGGGGTGTAACATGGGAGTATCGGGATACTCCCATCACAGCCCGCGCGGCCGCATTCTGCACCAGCTGTAACCTCCGGGTCATCTGTAAGGGCAGCCCCATGTAAAGAGCGTTGCAGTAGTCGATTCTGGAGGTGACGAGTGCATGAGTGACAGTTCGAAGGGCATCTTGGTCCAAATAGGGGCGGAGCTGGCGAACCAGCCGAACCTCGGCAAAAGCCCCCCTGGCCACAGCTCCCACATGCTCCTCCAAACTGAGCTGTGAATCCAGGAGGACGCCCAGATTCCTTGCCCTATCCATGGGGGGCAACACCTCTCCCCCCATGACCAAAGATGGTACATCCAATGAAGACCGAGATGCCGGTAAGAACAGCCACTCAGTCTTGGTGGAGTTGAGCTGAAGCCTATTACTCCCCATCCAGACCCGTACCACCTCCAGGCACCGGGACATCACGGAGAGAACATCACTGATCTGGTCTGGGGTGGAGATATAGAGCTGGGTATCATCAGTATACTGATGATACCTCACCCCAAAACCTCGGATGATCTTGCCCAGCTGTTTCATGCAGATATTAAACAGGAGAGGCGAGAGAACGGACCCCTGAGGCACCCCACAAGTGAGGGGCCTTGGGGCCGACCTCTGCCCCCCGCCAACACTGACTGCGAATGGCCCAAGAGGAAGGATATTATATATGATCCTAAAATGGATAAAGGGAAAGTTGGTTAGGAAGCTTAAATGTCTATTAAGGAATATATGAATGAAATATATCGATATTAGCCAACTCATTAAGTAAAATTTACTCATAGAGAAATCCCTTAAGATGGCAAGATGTTTTTATATTTGCAGTTATCCCTGGACATAGATTTTGGAACAGTAAGTAGTTTTATTGACAGAAATGCCTGACAATTGTTAACTGATGCCAAGAAAATAATTCATTAGTTACAAGAATTAAGGTTAACTTAAAGGGTCTTTACATATCTTTGCATATAGATTCAGTGTGACTTGGTCCTCAATAAGTTTTGTACCTTTTCTATAGTGTGCACAATTTGTTGGACTGAAATATCATGTATAAAATCCTCTGCTTTGTTTTGATTTCTTTCTTCTGTTAGTATATGCTTTGGCACTTTTTATTTTTTCATTGTCAAATCCTAAATTAATTCAGGTATCTGAAGCTTATGTAATAAAATTGATTTGATTATATCTGTTAGATTAACTTTGATAACATGTAAAATTTTGCCAGACTTTTAATGGCCATGGATTTACATTTTTCATCCATGGTATATTTATGTCAAATGTGGGATTCATTGAATGTTAAATATAAGATGTTTAAACATATACTGAACTGTATGGAAATATGATAGTAAAGAAAATCTTCTTTTACTTCTAGGTATATTCTAAGAATTGTTGGGACACTTTATGGCAGGTTTCAGGGTGGAAACAAAAGATTCAAGAATTCACATGCATTCAGTATAATTTGTTGTGCTGCACTTGAACAATGCTGCAGTTCCCAGTAGACAATATGAAGAACAAAAATACAAAACATTTGTAACAAAAAGCAAATATTTAAATGTGTGAAATGTAAAAAAAAATAGGGTTATCTGTAGCATCTCTAAGAATTTGTCAGTGGTTAATTTTGTGTGGCTGTATTTTAATTATTCCAATTGGAACAGCAAAATAGAAAGTGAGATACAACCATGATTTCCCATGTGTCAGGATCCCATTTCAAACCTGGTAATTTGGAGTTGTAAAATAACAGATGCAAGTAAAGATTCCGTCTGAAATTGAAAGCAACACCAACAGCGAAGGAACTGTTGGTCAGAGTAGACTGTTGTAAAGATAATGTTCAAAAGACAATGAATGGTTTGTGTTAAGGTGTTTAAATGTTAAAAATTGTAGGTTGTATTATATATGAGGACATACTGAAGAATTGTATTGAATTGAACTGTACAAAAAAGATTATTCCTTTTTTATTATTATATTTTTTGCAAATTCAAATGTCAATATTCAAAGAGAAAAGAACAAACTTACTATAGTAATTCTAAGATGTTATTAAGTCTTTCAGATTTGCTATATCTTCCAAGGTACATGTTTTTTTAAAGACAAATTGTGGTGTGTAGTGTTAAAGTATTGGCCTTGGCACCTGGAGATTGAGTACTGAGTCTGTCTTAGACATGAAGGGTTTTAGGCGACTTTGGACCACTTACGCTCGCTTAGCCCAACACATATCACAGGGTTGTTAGGAGAAAAACAGGAGGCAGAAACATTAGGTATGATTGCCACTTAGAGTTCAATATAAAAAGGCAAAATAACACCAAGAGTCTGCATGAGGATGAACACCACAAATACTTTGGGATCCTTTCAAGTTCACAACAAGCCTTAAGAACAAATGCATACAAAGCTAGTATTGAGAATAGAGCAACAGACAGAAAATGCCGTCTCTGCACCTTGGGTGCAATCCCAAAAGAAATGGAGCATCACTTGAACATCATCAGCCTTGACAAAATCATTATCAGTCAATTGCAAACTTTCCTTGGAACATCCTGCAACTTTACTTTTACGTTCCTGTAATCCTTTAATTCAGGATACAGTCAGAGCAATTGGATGGAACAGATGCTCTTCCTGATACCTCACTGAGTTCACAGCAAACATTTTTGGAGAGAAACCTTTGCCACTACCTAGGACTGAATTCTCAATCTTAGGTCACTACACCTCTCATTTGGAACATCCTGCAACAATACCTTTAATATTATTAAACAATTGCCTATTCTAGGTCATGCGAAGGACTGGACAAAAATACCAAATCCAATCTAAACATCTGTCTGTGCGATCAATCATAATAATAATGATGATGTTTCATTTGGATGGATGTAATTATGATTACAGAATAGTTTAATAGATTACTGGGCACACAAATCTACTTCATATGTTATTAGGAAGAAGTAGCATCTAAAGACGTGATGCTTTGTTGAAGAATAAATTATAATTTTAACACAAAAGAAAGTAATGTGATAATACATAATAGCATGGTTAAATCAAAAATTGAATTAATTTTCTCTTTGATACTTTTTTTAAGACAGAGACCAGTGTGTTCAATTTTTATTATTTTTAATTTTATTTTTCCAATATTGAAATATAAAAGAAATATACAAATGAACTCAATATATAAATTCAATATAATAAAAGATACACTGCTAAAAGTATAAATGCTAAATGCTACCAAAACAAGATACAATGAACAGATCAGCTGTCTTTTAGGGCTGAGCATGTTTTGAAAATGATCTGAATTTTGAACAGTACAATGCAGTACAATATCTGTTCCAGATTTCCATGAGTATGTATTTGGAAATAAATACTGCTGCTTTATTTGTAATCTTTGTTTTAAAATGAATGATCATTATTAGATTTTTATCCCACCTTTATTTTACACGTGAATGCATGTTTGAGCCTTTTGGTCATGAATCTTTCAAGACATCATTGGCTGTGTGATTGGTAGACAGAAACATTTATGCCTTAGTTTTCAGGCAAAAAAAAGGTTCTTATGCAGCTTTCAGTAAAATTAAATATTTGTCATATTTATATTAGTGAGATTTTTTTTAATGTATAGACCTTCAACAAAGGGACTGTTGTTAACTTCCTTGTGTTTCCAAGGAGGCTTTTGCAATATACTAGACAACTTGTGCTCTGTGGGTCATCATTTCAGAGAGATTTCTTACCAGATTCCTCAATGCCTTCAACAGTGACAGAACTTCTAAAGCACTGCTTTCGCTGGAAAAGTTGGGATACATTCAGAGATGTATCTGCCTTGAAAATAGCCCATGTTCAACTGTGTGACAAGAACATCTCTATAGGAAATGTTTTCTGACTTCTTGTATTATATCATAAATTGCTTTATCATAATGTATGTTATAAACTGTTAGATTTTGCAGCAGAAATTCAAATCCAGAAAGCACACACAGATGGCTGATTCAGCAGGATTCATCAACTTCTTTATATACATATAAAAGATAAATAAATGTACAATACCAATGTAGGTTCTTCCAACTGGCAGAGAGTTACAGGCAAAAACAGGCAGAGGAGAAAATAGCCCATTTGAGGTACCATTATTCAAACAGTTTGCCCTCTGGTGCACCATCTTGCCAGTTAAAATTTATAGAAATTAAAGAGTTTAGTGATAGATGGGGGGGGGAGAGAAAGAGAGAGAGGGAGAATGAATATATAGACAGACAGATTTAACAAGCTTATTTTCTTAACTTCTATTTTAACACTTAACACTAGCTCTATGCTACATTATTATAAACTTACACTAAATACTATATTTGTATATTTAATTCTTAAACATTCCTAGGAACAATTTTGATCTTCTTTGCTAACTAAGTCTATAATGAAGTCTTTAGCCAGATAAAGGCCAAATGGTACTCCTAGAGATGTAAGATAATCAGCTGGTTTCCTGCTCATTCATTAGTCTAAGGTAACACCACATTTTAGAGAGCAGGAGATGCATCCAGAAGCACCAGTTCACCTGAATTAAGGAATTATTCCTACACCGTTTCTTCTGTGCCCTATTCCAGTGAAAGCTGTACCTTCTCCTTATCCAAGAATTCATCCAAGGCAGGCCTGATATCATTTGGTAAAACCAATTTATTAAATTACCTAAATAAATAAAGTACAGGGTAGTCCTCAACTTACAATAGTTCATTTAGTGACAGTTCAGAATTACAACAGCACTGAAAAAAGTGACTTATGATCGTTGTTCATGCTTAACAACCATTACAGCATCCCCATGGTCACGTGATCAGTAATTTGTCACGTGACTGGCTAACAAATATCTTAAGTATTCTTCCTTAAAAATTAAGCAGGTTTAAAAAAAATATATACCTATTGGGCACCAGTTTTCCAATGCTTTTTCAAGAACTTGTTTTGTCCTCTTTCTAGGATGAAACAAAACGCTCATTACTAATGGAGATCATTTGTAATTTGGAATAAATATTGATTGGAATAATTTGTTACAAGTGTGGAATTCCTTTTTTGAACTATTATAGTTTGCAATCAATGGCAATAACTGAAAAAAGCAATAATCACAACCGCGAATCCTTTAGTGCATTACCCTAAATACTACCCCATACTTTTTAAAGTTATTTAGAGCTATCGCAATATTGAATATATCTCCTTTTAGTAATTTGGGATCTTTGGGCATACTGTATTATGCCTTCTTTTATTCTTATATGATCTGCATGTGCTATAAGTACCGAAGCGCTAGAATCTTCTGCAATTTGTTTTTGTGCACAGTCTACAATGGGCCATGCAGTAAACATAAGGTTCTGTATAAATGGAGCTCAATAAATCTTTCAGTTGAACATATCAGTTGCAAGAGAGAGTATCTAGCCAAAGTAATGGCTTGTAATGGATGCAGTGAAACACAATACATTATGTGTGGTGGTTAAATATTAATATGCATAGGGAATGTTTAAAGCTCAAGAATGAATCTTACAGATGATGAAATTTCAAAGCTCTTTTGAAAGTTTCATAATGAGGATTCTTGATGCAGTAAGTTCTTATTTTCAAAGGCAGTCACTCTTTCATGAACTGTATAAACAATTAAATGAAAATGTGTTTCTTGAAAAGGGTTTTTTTTGCCCACAATATTGAAGAATTTAGTGTAAAAGGTCTTCCTGGATTTTTTTTAATTTCCTAAAAATATTAATTCTGCTACTTACCAGGGGACCAATTTGGCCTCTGTGAAAGAGCAATTGTGTGCTTCACTCATTTGTCTGGTGCATGAGTTAAATCACATAGCTGCCCTTTTTTTAGCCAGTTCCATTAAACTAATGAGGGTATCTGACTGAGAAGAGTGCTTATTTTTAAGATAGCCTACCTTTATAGTTACAAACATTGTAGGAACCAATTTCTGGAGCTAATAATTGAAAAAGTGACTTCTATCTATATAATCTGACTTAAGCGTAGTTTGTAAATTCCCTTGCCCCAAATATGTGTGAAATTTAAAAATTGGTTTTGACTTTTTACTATCAAGTTGATACTGAATCTTAGCAAAGACCTAGATTGATCTTTTCCAGGATGATCCAACCCCCAGTCTGTTCGTTCAGATCTTTCAGTCGTGTACCCATTATTGTTGTAATGAAGTCTAACCAACTTGCTGATGATCATTCTTCTCTTTCCTTTAACCTTTTCCAGCATTATAAACTTCTCAAGGGAGCTGGGCTTTCACATATCTGTCCAAAATATAATTTGAGTCTGGTCATTTATGCCTTGAATAAAAACTGAATTGATTTGTTTTGTGATCGATTTGTTTGTTTTCTTAGCAGTCCATGATATTTTCCAGAGTCATCTCCAAGACCAGAGTTCAATAGTGTCAGTGTTCTTTTCATTCTGTTTCTTCCCAGTGAACTTCCACTTCTGTAAAGCACCACAGGGAAAACCATTGCTTGCCCTATTTTGAACTTTATAGGTATCGATATGTCATAAAATCTGAATATCTATTCCAAGACCTTTCTTGCTACTCCAGTTCATATGCAGCTATCTGAATAGTGTTATTAATGTGGTACCAATATTCCCTTTTCCAGTTTTTAGAACCATATTCATCTTCTTCCAATCCAGACTCCTTCCGTTTATGTATTCAGTATATTGGTTGAATAAAATGGAGAAAGTATATAGTCTTGTCTAAATTATTAAGTAACCTGGAGCCATGTTCCATTAGGACTGTGTTTTTCTATTCTGTGTAATGTTTTGCATGGGGGTCAATGAAATGCTCTAGGACATGGGTGTCAAACTCGATCACATCACGTGACATATCACGATGGTTTTTGTCTTTGCAGAGCATGGGATGGGTGTGGCCTGCACGTGATGCATCTGGCCCACAGGCCGCCAGTTTGACAACCCTGTTCTAGGATTTTCATTTTCCTATGCTCATTGCACAATCTGACATGGTGAACACAATCAAAGGCTTTCCCTTATGCTCAGTTGTCCGCTACTATCAACAGTGTCTTTTGTTTTTTGGGCTTTTCTATAAAGCCAGCTTGAACATCTGGTGTCTTCATTTCCATGTGGTGTTCTCCTGTGGTGGATGATCCTAAGAATTATTTTGCTAATAATCCATGATAGTTTGTACACTGGGAGCTGCTCTGAAAATAACTAAATGTAATGCTATGTATATTAAAGGCAATGCAGCCTATCCAGAAAGAGTGACATCATTAATACAATACTTCCAGTTTCTGGGTTCCTTCAAAATGGCTCAGGATTCTCTGTAAGTATGCATAATTTAGCTTTTGAAAAAAAAATGCCATTTCTCTCAAAGCCTCTACTTCAGCCCTCTTATAACATCAGCATATTAAACACTAACAACAAGGCCATCATAACAAAGTCAAAGACCAGTCATATCCCTAGACAAAGTGAGGAAGTTTGTCTTGGTAGATGTCTATTTCCCTACAATTTTTTCAGACTATTTCAAGCAAACCTGTAGCTCTCAGGTATATAAACTTTCCCCCAGTTTCTCTGTTGAATTAAGGATTAACTGCCTAACTTTAGGATTCTCCTTGTAACATAAGTGGGAAAAGTCATTGTTTCCTTTGCTTCAAGCAGCAAAATGTCTTGTGTTACCCTTAGGGACAACTAAAATTAATATAATCATAAAACCTAATAAACATTTTTGTTGACCTAATTTGGAACAGTCTTAAGAAAAAAAGTGATTATTATTATTAAGGTAAATCACATGGTCAACCAGATATTTAGACTGAATTTAGCATTTTTATCTACCTATCGAGTCTTTTCCAAGAACCTGGGATAGGCAGGTATGGATGTTTGATGGTGTGAAAGGTATCAGAATGTAAGCTGTTTCAAGTAAAGCTGCTATTATTGTTATTATGGTTCATCTCATAGCAGTCCAGATGTTTAACTAGATTTGTCAATTTTTATCCACCTATCAAGTGGGTAAACCTAATGGATTGGATCTGGCCTGTCACCTAAAATCATCTGTCCCTCAATCCCAAAATGAAATATATCCACGTGAGAGAGCGGCTGTCTGCTATTTATCAACTTATATGCCTCTTGGTGATTAACACCAAACATACAGACTCATTAATAAAAATAAGGCTTTTAATTGTAGTGAGAATTTGAGGGATACTGTAGTCTTAATTTTTGCCTACATTTGTTTTCAATTTTTTCCCCTCTTGTGCATATAACAAGATACAAACAATATAAACCATGAAACATTTACTGAGTACATAAAACAGTTTTTGTCTTTAAGAAAATGCGGACATATTTACACATTTAATGTACTGTTTAAAATGCTGGGATTGATTACACCATGTGGCAACAGTAGTAATTAAATAATCTGGTAATGACAGCCGCACTGATTTCTGCCATGGATGGGTGACACTGACTGCCTGAAATAGAGAGCCCCATTATATTAGCACTTATTTTAAATTCAGACCCAAGGGTAAAATAAACTATCCATCAATGATGCAGGAGCTGGGTTCTTGCTACTCTGTGAAATATATTACTGGCTTCCCCCCAGCAGGTGTAAATTGGTCAATTAATGCAAAGCTGCTGGGCACAATAATAAATGCTGTCCACCAACCAGGAAACCCAACACCTCTGATACTTTTGTGTCCATTTTTCTTTGTCTATGGCAGTAAATCTTTACTCCCCCCCCCCGACCATCAGCTGTTCTGATCTGCTGGGAGATTTAGATTAGCTAGAAAGCAGGAAATCCTTTGATTTCTTGCTTTCTAGCTAATCTAAAAGCGGAGCCAAACCTTCCTTAGGACTGAAGCTTTTCAGTGCAGAGTCAGGTAGCCGATTGCAGCTAGATAGATCTCTAAGTGAATCTGTGATTCTGTGAGCAACTCAATTTGCCTGCTTGCTTTGCCTGATTTTGGGTAAAAGTTGCTTTTTCTTTCTTCTTTCTTTTTTACAAAAAATTCAGTATTTACTAACTCCTATTCCCATAGCCCATATATATATATATCTTGAATAAGATCCAACAAAGGAGATTGGACAGCTGTGAAAAAAAAAATACTGTAGGAAACAAACAGTAGTAGCATAATTCTCAGAATGGTTGCTACAGCAATCATTCTCCTTAGAAAATTTGTTTCATGAGCCTCATGAGAATAGACATCTAAATATTTGTAACCTTACAAAGAACAAATAAATCATTTGTATGTTTAAAAAATATTGTTTCTTTTGAGAGTATATGGAAGTGTTGACACGTGTGTATTTAATGGAAAAATATGAATAATAATTGTTATGAGATGTTTGAAACAGTATTTCCCTGTGGAAAGACAATGGTGAAATATATAGCAGTGGTATCTTTTTGTCTATATTTCTGATGCTGTGCTTGATGCTTCCTTACATTTGTGAGAACCCCTGATTATGTTGTCTAATTCAAGAAGAGATAACAGGAAACAATAGAGACATATGTTCAATATGTTGAAGAATTATTGTTCGCCAGAGTAGATAAGTGATGTGTAATCTGAGAGTTACTTCTATTTTTTAAAAAGTGAGAACCATGCTCTTATGACATTTGTGGAACTTGTAGAGTTGGCAAAAATGAAAAAAGGACTAAGAAAAACAAATGGAAGGGGTTAATTGGTGGCTCAGGCTGTTAATTGCCTGCACTTAAGTTCCAGCTGCCTACAACTGCTGTAGGCTCGAATCCCACCAGGCTCAAGGTTGACTCAGCCTTCCATCCTCTCGGGGTAGGTAAATTGAGGACCCAAGATTGTTGGGGGCAATAAGCTGACTTCGTAAAAATGCTGCTTAGTAATAAGCAGGCATATACAATGGAATGAAGGCTATTGCTGAGCACACTGGGTTGTATCCCAAAAATTGTAAGCCGCCCTGAGTCTCCGGAGAAGGGCGGCATATAAAATGTAATTAAATAAATAAAATAAATAAAATAATTCCTGCAGAAGGAAAGGTGCAGTATTAGTAGGAGGGGGAGAAGTTAGCAAAGGAAAGGGGAAGGAAACTATGAGACTAGTATAAATCATATTTATATGGTGGTGTAGAAAATATGGTCAGAGAGAGTTTTTCTCCATCCTTTAAAACTAAATGTGGAAAGATTTAGGATTAACAAAAGGAAGCACTTCTTAATACAATATATAATCAAATTTTGAAAAAAAAATTGGAAATAGACTTTCAAACAGCAACAATCTTGTGCCATATCTACCATATGTCTCTGACTTTTTCAAGGAATGGAACCATAAAGAACATAATATGGGCATTTTAAAATTCTCACTCTATACTTCATGTATTTTAATGAGTTACAGATATTTCCTCCAAGAGCAGAAAGGACTGAAAATGATAGGTTTGGAATTATGCCCAGAAAATTGAACTGCGGTTTGTTTCCAAGCGTTCTGTTTTCAGGTTAACACTGTTCTGTCCCTGAACTCATCTCAGCAGGCATGGCTTATTTTGGACTTCTATCCCATCTTTCCTCCAAACTTTATTTATTCCTCCCGCTTTGTCTTCTCCCTTTGTAAGAAGCCATGATGAAATAATGGTATGAAATAAGCTCTTTTAGGAACATCTAGTGCCTATGGACACATTCCTTTGTGACAGCATTGTTTCTGAAAGGACACAAATATGGTAGGCAACGTCTGGGCTCAGTGAAACTAAAGGATAGGTGGACAAGATTATGCATATTGAAAGAAGCAGGTCTGTAGTCCATTGTAGCACATCTCTTTTCTATGGAAGCATTTTGTCACCCTTATCACAAAAGTGCCACTCTGCTTTTTCTTGTTTACCCCATCAACTCCATTCCAATTTGGTGTACATACAGTTGTGAGAAAGTATTTGTATGGGTTTTTTTTTTAGTCTTGTCTTTTGCTCATGTAGTTCTCCATTCATTTGATAACTGGTAAACAGTATGTAAGGTGGAGTTCATTATTTGCAAGTGTTGGCATTAAAGTTTAAATGTTTATAATACTATTACATTCAGTGCTCATTTCTTCTTCTCCGCTGTTAAATATTTTACTATGATCTTGCTTCCATTTACAGTATGGCTTTGGACTTTTTATTCAAAGACTAGATAGTCTTCAGTCCAACAAAGATTGTGCCCTCTGATATAGTTTTACAGAAAATAGAAGAGGAGGAATACTGCATTTGATTATTGTAGTATGTTCTGTCCTCCTGGTCTGTAAAGTGGAAAGGGGAAGATGTTGAATCTGTTTCTTTGGAAGGCAAGTAGTTCCTTCAAGTAGTTATTGTTATATAAGTGTACAGTAGGCTAAGAAATGTTAGCATTCTTAATGTTCCATTGCTATATTGTTATAGGATCATCATATAATGGTGGACAATCCAGGTAGTAAATGCAATCTTAAATTGAGTTGATGGAAACCTAGCACTTGAATTCCTTCTTAGTTTGACATGCTGTCTTCACTTATCTCCCCAGGTCTTAGGTGTTCAAATTGCTGCCAAAACTTTTTAGCTAGTCCTTCTAAGACACTTTTCATTTTTCCTACTTACTTTACTCCTTACCTACAATTATTATTATTATTATTATTATTATTATTATTATTATTATTATTTTATTAGACTTGTATGCCACCCTCTCTCCCTAAGGACTCAGGGCGGCAAACAGTAAAAGAAACTCAGTACAAATTACAATAAAAACCATTAAAAAATACAAGCCTAATCAATATTATACAAAATTTAAAATTAATTAAAACAAATACTAAAAACCAACCCGCACCCCCCCAAGGTCAGTCCAGACCGGCCTGTTGAAACAGCCAGGTCTTCAGGTCCCGGTGGAAGGAGCGGAGATCAGGGGCCATAGGGAGGTCCACGGGGAGTTGGTTCCACAGGGCGGGTGCTCCCACAGAGAAGGCCCTACCCCTGGGCACCACCAGTCAACAATGCCTAACCGACGGTACCCCAAGGAGGCCCTGCCTGTGGGAGCATACCGGGCGATCGGAATGTGATGCTGGCAGGAGGCGTTCCCGCAAGTACCCTGGACCCAAGCCATGTAGGACTTTGTAGGACAATTAATTCTGTTCCACTTCCAAGAAATTCTGTTGTATTTGAACTGACCCTTCATGCTGTGTTTTGTAGTCACTTGTAATTTACCACTGCAGTTCTACATTGTTACTATAGTAGAAGACTTGTTAAGTTCGACATGTTTGATCTAATTCAGAGGCCCCATACCAGACTCGTTAAGTCATATTTGAACAGCCAGGAATAAGCGCAACAGAACAGAATATTCTCTTTTTATCTCTTCATGTAAGTCCACAGTCTAGTTATTAAGACCCTTTGATTTTTATAGGATAAATGTGTCTTAGAGTATGCTTAGGCACAGACATATCACTTCATGGCTACTCTTTAAACCAAACACTTGGCCACTCCTTCAACCAAACAAGGATCATAAGGCAGCTGCAGAGGGCAGCCACATGTTGCCGGGGAAGGGTGCAATAATTTAAAGAGGTTTAAGTCTCTATTTTCTGTTTTGGGTACCATAACTGCCCATAGATTAAACTGGGATATGAATGCTGGGGAAGAAAAGGGGAATTGAGGAGAAGGACCAAAATGAACAAATGTAACAAACAAAAGGAATGATACATTCAGCTTGGGATTTTATTTTTCTCAAGGTGGGGGCTAAGCAACTGGTTGTGAATTGGGGTGACTTGTCTTTCAGTATGTGGGAAGGCAGTTAATGTGTTGATCGATATTTACTAAATAATAGCTGGCATGGCACATGATTCCAGAAAAATAGTACTTAAAAATGAATGTTAAAATGTAGAACATCAGAATTAAAACCAGTTGCATAATAGAATATGCTATCACTGCATCTTCAGGTTTGTGCCTTTATACATCTATGATTTAGTATCAACACTTGGGTTCTTTTTTTAATTTATTTAGTAGCACCCAAAGGTGGTGACTACGCAAACCACAGAGGGTATTAAGAAACAGTCTCTGTGCTAAAAAGCTTTTTGTCTCTCTGTCTCTCCCTCTCATCGATTTGTCTGTCTGTCTGTCTGTCTGTCTGTCTGTCTGTCTGTTGCCCTGTTTGAAGTTATTCTTTATATGATAGGTTTTCAGAATTCAGTTCCCACTTTGATGGTCTCCCAGTCCAAGAACTGTTTAATCCTTTAAACTGTTTAATCCTGGATGCCATATCTATCCTGAATTAGTACTGTATATAAAATATGTTGATTGGTGACTTCTTTTGCCTTCTTTTTTGTATGTGACCTCCGCACCTTCCGCCATGATTTAAAGACCTGGTTGTTTGACCAATCCGGGCTGTGACCCTTTTGGGGGGGATGGTCTTATATTTCTAAGTTTTATAAATTTGTTTTTGGGCTTGTAAATTGTTTAATTTCTTTTTAATTATTTATTGTTATTGTTTTAGCTGTGAGCCACCCCGAGTCTTCGGAGATGGGGCAGCATACAAGTCTCAAAAATAAATAAATAAATAAATAAATAAATAAATAAATAAATAAATAAATAAATAAATAAATAAATAATGTTAGCGGAGTATATGATGGTGATCAGTCAAATCCCCACCTACTCCCTATTTAAATGTCAAGGATAATACTAGATTTCTTAGTTCTGGTTTGTATATTACTACAATGGCTTGACATTACAGAAAGAATAAAACATTGTAAGTAGACAAAAAAAAGTCAAGTTTCATAGAAATAGGATAGGTTTCTCAGTTAGAGTATAATTAATGTGTGCTTTTATACAATTTTCAGATAATGTTACATTATATAAATTTTATATAAACCATAAATTTAACATTTGTTTTTGTAATCTTCTTAGGACCATAACCTTTTGCTGTTCAGCAGAACTAGATTTAATTTATAATAATACAGGATTCTTACTGAGAAAAAAGCATGGTGGTGCAGTGGTTAGAATGCAGGATTGCAGGGCTAACTCTGCCCTGTGCTAGGAGTTTGATCTTGACCAGCTCAAGGTTGAGTCAGACTTCCATCCTTAGAGGTTGGTTAAAATGAGGACTCAGATTGATGGGGGAAATATACCGACACTGTAAACTGCTTAGAGAGGGATGTAAAGTCTTGTTGCTGTTTCAGGGAAACCTGTGCAGAGGATATCAACCTACACTGCTTTAAATTCAGATGTCATTAAAAAGTTGCATTTTTTTAAAGAATGTAGTAAGATTTTCACTGTATATGGATCATGCACCAGGGTGGATTTGATTTAAATCAAGTTGATTTAAATCATGATTTAAATCACTAGTAAAAAGGCTTGGTTTAAATCAACTTGATTTAAATAATAATTTTTAAAGAGCAACTGTCATCTCTTTCCCGCAGCAGCTCCTCCTCTGACCCACTGTTGACTTACCGACAGTCCCAATATTGCAGAATATACAGCCTCATGCTACATAACTAAACTCCATTTCATGCTGAATAAACTAAATTATTAATGTATCTTAAACAGAAAACTCTTTAGATAGATTTTTACTCCAAAAAAGAGCATTCATTGAGATTCAAGGTGTTGGTATTAACCTACAAAGCCCTTCATGGCTTAGGACCAGGGTACTTGCGGGAGACCCTGCTGCCAGCAGCGGCCACCCAACCTCCCAACCTCCAGTGCGCTCTCACAGACGGGGCCTCCTTGGGGTACCGTCAGCCAAACAATGTCAGCTGGCGACCCCCAGGGGTAGGGCCTTCTCTGTGGGAGCACCCACCCTATGGAACCAACTGCCCCCTGAGCTTCAGACGGCCCCTGACCTCCGCTTTGTCGTGGCTTGAAAACATGGTTATTCCAACTTGTCAACCTGGACCGGGGTGGGATGGGAGTTTTAACGATTTGTCTTATGATTTTAATTTTGATTGGGTTTCTAGTTAGTTTTTAACTGTTGTGATATTTGTATGGTATTGTTTTTTATATGGCTGTACGCCACCCCGAGTCCTTTGGGAGATGGGGCGGCCTAGAAATCCAAATAAATAAATAAGTAAATAAGTAAATAAGTAAATAAATAAATATATAAATAAATAAAAGCATTTTATTAAAATAAATTTGATAAAAATAAAAAAAATCAATTTAAATTTTAAAAATCTGATTTTTTTTATTTAAACAAAATCATCCATTTTTATCCACCCTATCATGCACTGAAGAATATCTGTTGCAAATTTTGGGCAAGGTGCACTGATACTCCTTCTTAAATGTGGAAGGGAGTTGTGGGCCAGAGAAGTCTAAGGTAATAATTTCCTTAAAAGAAATATAGTCCTTAGGCCAATCTGGTGATAGATAAGACTGCTACAGGGCTCCTTTGTTCTTATATAGATAGAAGATGGAAAATGGTGAAGGGTGGTTGAATGATAGATTGATTGATTAAGTTCCATCAAGCTGGTGTCAACTCTTAAGTCTCACAGAACAGCATTCATTGCTGCTGTAATCAGATCCATCCATCTCGCTACTGGCAGTCTTTTTCCTCTTTTTCCTTCCACTATTCACTCAACTCAGTTGTTAATATCTTAAATTCTGAGGTATAGACAGTTCACTCTAGTGAAGCCAAATACTATTAAGTATTAGCAGAGCTTCGTGGTAGAACTCTTCCAATATGACTGCCTGTCATACCCTTTCCAGGGTAAGAGTTTATTTTTTTTCATTTCCTTCCTTGTGCAATATAGTGTAATTTACATTGTATTGTCACTATCTGTCACCGTTCCAGCCTCTGGTTGGTGCAGAAATAGACCCCTATTTGTTGGTCTATCGCCATTTATTTTGTTGTCATTTGAAAGGCAATTAAGGGCTAATATATAAGCTAATATTTTAGTTGAACTGTGTGAGGCTGCATTATATTGAGATAGTTAAGGACTTTTTCCTATTAGGCTCAAATCTTAGCAGTCATAAGGACAAATTCATGTCATTTCCTTTGATAATAATGCAGAAATAGCTTGCCATTGCTGGCTTCTGAGCATTTTTTTCTATTTAAGTCTACAGTCTTGGGCTTTCCTGTTGGTCTTCCATCCCAGGAATAACCAGTTCCAATTCTGCATATATATTTTTTCCAGATCAGTCAAGGTTTGCTAGATTCCTGTCTACTGTCGATGCCGTATTCTAGGCAGTTGATTGCCTTTAAAGAGAATGAAGTGAATGGACAAACCTCCCACATTTACCAAGTCATTCAGAAGCGAGATATTATCTGCATTGAATGCACTTCTTGCAAGGATGTTTGTACTGCTGTATTAGGAGTCAGGTAGCACTTTTTCCAGCTAACACATTTCATTAAGAGGCACAAGCTTTTGTGAAGTATAGAGTATTGTAAAAAGAAGTATTTCAGTTTGATGAAACACTAACTCTAACCCTATTTTAAAATAATAGATTGTGCTTTTTTTATCCAGTTCTCACCAGGGGGACAACTCTTTCCCTATCCACACACCTCAAAACTTCAAGGGCCAAGAGGTGATGTTATATTCTTTCCACCTCCCTTCTTTGTAAAGCCATAGTGTATGGGTTACTATTTTTCTCATGGGCTACCATTAAGGGGAAAGATGCCAGATAAGGTAATCACCCCGAGAAAATAGGAAATGACAGCCAAAACAACTATGCATAACACCAAGGCAGGAAGGTGAGTCAAGGTGTGTGGGGGAAAATAGAAGACTTCTGTTGCTGGTTGTTGAGACCACTGCAAAAAGAAAACATGGCTGCAGGGCAGATCCATGCTCTATCAGAACAATGTGTGATCTTCGTTCTGAGGTGTGCTCTGTTCTTTTCTCTTGCCAAGACCTAACACTTAATCTAGGTGAGTGTTAAATGTGATACGCTTTTTGAGTACATTGGCAGGAGATGTCAGGAATCAATCCTGGGATTTTCTATAGGCAAGTCATTTGTTCTGAAATGCAGATTTTAAATGTTCTGTTAAGAGTCATCTTGAAAATTGCAATCAAGCATTGCATAATTTATCATTATACAATGATAAAAGATTACTGTTCTATAGATTTGTCACATAATGTGATTCTGCCTATATCCTTCAAACATTTGAGGCTGTGGAAAGATTGCAGCTTCTGATCCTTTTCTTTCTGTGCCTCCATCAGTACCTGGCTCAAACTATTCCTATAAACATAGTGTGATAAGTCTAGCTATAGCCACAGAATGAAAAGTCTGCTGAAAGAATGGAACAGACAGGTCAACATAGTTTTCTATTCTAATAACCGGTTAATCTAATAGGTAAAGTAGAATGTCAAGCATTCAATCTTGCAATTCAGGCTTGCAAGAAAAATAGTAAGCAGTGCATTTGGAGAGCTCATACACAGTACTAGAATGGTCAGAACTGGCATGGAAATTGATATTTTAGTCTAGTATTTGCATTAGCTTCTGTATGGGAATGAGGCAATTTAGAATATCTGAAAAGCCTAATTTTACTCATCCTATAATCCTGCTAGTTTGTCAGCTGTAGAAGCAAAAGTCATTGGAACCATACCTTACTAAGTAAGCTTTTCTTTTCCGGGAAACATTTACCAGCCCCCATTTTTTTCTCTGAAATAATTAGATTTTTTATTGTTCAAAGATTGAAGGGCAAAGTGTCTGATAATTCTGTACAGTTTAATTTGTGGCCAAGGCCAGTGTCAGGATAAAGTCCTTTTCTGGAGGAGGGGAGAGGCATCTGTCATTGCTGTTTTACGTTACTTTTGCAGTGATTTTGAGGGAAAGGAAAGGAAGGAGTCTGGGAGTTATTGGCTTTAAGCAGAATCAGGTGTGTTTAGGATAGTAATTAGGATTAGGTTAGAAGAACAGTAATATTTTGTATTGTCCTAGGAATATAGAGAATAGGTTCTCACTTCAATCAGTGTTTTTTTCTGGTTTTTATTCATTCTTTTTATGACATTTAAATTTAGCACTGTGATCATCCAAATTCGCTAAAAAAACAACACCACCTGATTTTGAAGACTTGGATTAGCAACTTGTGATCTTTTGTAATTGAAGTTTAGGGTGGGCGAAGTCCAATTCATTGATTATTTTGAAGAAGGAATTGTAACATCCTCAGCCATTAGGTAAGCAATTTGTCTAAATAGCAGTTTTAATCAAGATTAATGCTATCTCTCTGCATACAACTGTCAATAAGATACTTAAGTCTAAAGGTCTGTTATAATCAGCTAGGTTATTAGATTTGTTTGCATATCATACTCTATGGCTTTTCTTTGATAATAGTGTATGCCTGGCCTTTATTCCTAGTTAAATGTTAATTAGTAAATATATAGTAAAGTTATCTCCATTGCTAATGAGAATGTGTTGCACTGTCTGCATAGTTTGAATGTATGTATTTTGTATGTATTTTGAATGTATGTATGTACTAGTCATTTGTTGCATATTACTCAATTACAAAAATATACATCTCTTATTTGATGAGCGGAGAGAGTGCTTTTAAGTAGAACATGTGACAATAAACAATATTTGGAAGGATTTCATTTTTTAAAAATATAGGCATAAGGTGGAAAGATACGTTGTCTTAGTTGAAGTCTGATTTTGAAGAGTGGCATACTGTTTGAAAAATAAAATAAAGCACAAAGAAATATGTTTAAACTTTCTCTCCCAAGCTGTGCTCTGAACAGCTGTTTCTAACTTTTCAGCTCTTTAGAATTTCTTTTCTTGAAGATATTGGTAGCATAGGTACAATTTTAATTGGGATAAAGGCTAGGAAGGGAAGATTAAACCAGCTGTCACGTTGTAATTCCAAAGAAAATTGTGATGTGATAGGTTTGGGATTAAAAAATTAAGCATTTATATGTTTACAAGAGTCATTTTTGGTTTGGCTTTCATAAGGCTGCTTGGTATAAAAGTAGAGTTACTTATAGCAATGTAGATATTTCAACTAGGGACTTGTTGATACATGGCTTAATCTTTTAACTTTATGGTAACATTGGTGTAATAATTTGAATCCTCGCCTAATGAAGAGGATTGGGACCATAATCTTGATCCTTGAGTGAAGAAGTTATTAAGTGAAATGTCACATGATTAATAACAATAGTCTTAGCACTGCAGGGGTTAAGCAATCTTATGGGTCTTAGATAGTATCTCATGTAAGGAGTGCAGAGTACCTCAGGATGATGGGGGAGACCCTGGGAGGCTATGCATAGGCCACTGAAAATCCCAGCAGAAAAATCAGGTAGCTTATCAAATTATGTGTGGTTGATACTGGTTTTAATTTTTTTAAATTTCAATTAAGGATACATTTTTTTTATAGCTTTTAAATTCTCATAAGGCTAAATAAATCTGAAATTTGATTTCTAAGCCTTATATTTGTAAATACACTTTGCCACATGTAAACTGTTTTTTCTTGTTTGTTGGTAAACACAACAACCTCTATCAAAGTTTTCCAATAATAGTACTTGAACTAGAAATAGAAAGTTCATAGACTGGAATTCAAGTACATAGCTCTTGATAAAGTAGTTTGTTATAGGTGGTAAAAAATGCTAGTATAAAGAAAACGAGCATCTTTACTTACAACCATATATCTGATTCTCCCACCTGTGAATCCTAATGAGTTTTTTTGTGGGAAGATTGTAATAAATGAGTCTCAGATCCTTTATTTTGGATCTTTCCCAACCTAGCCTTTATAATTCACAGATATGTAGAATATCTAGACCTATTTCTAGGAATTCATGATAATCTTGACATTAATTAAACATTAATTATTGTATGCTGTCATCACACTACCTGGTATGTTCACAGAGGGGATTTAATTAAGGTTTAATAGCATACTGTACTGTGTTGGAAACAATGTAATGACCTCTTTCTGCAGTGCTAAGTAATAATCATTTGAATAATTGCATATTTTTTAGATCTGAAACTGCTTTTAAACTAGAAAATCGGCATTTCTTTGTCATTTTTTTACTGCCTTTCAATCTAAGATTGAAGAATTAAACATAGTTGTTTAGATATTATGTTAAGAAAATAAGAAATTAAATAAGAAAAGTCAAAATAAAGTATTAACAGGAAAGATTCTCGGTTTTCAAACACTATACATGCACTATATATTTGGATTCCCAAATACTAAAATATATGGAATTTTGGAACTATATCAGATTAGATTAAATTAGATAATATACTTTATTAAGTTTATGCGGTGCCTGATTTTCAGTTGACTCTGGGAGGCTCAAAATAATAAAAGATTATAATCAAATCAATAACACATAAGAGATAAAGATAAAAGATGGGAAGCATGATGAAGCGAGGGGTCTCACTCTGCTTCACCAAAAGCCTGAATGAAGAGCCAGATGCAAACAACAGCAGAATGGGGGCCTTCTGCATCTTGGTGGGAACCTCATTCTTGAGTCCTTGAGAGAGGGCTGTTCAATTTTAACATAGATGGTCTCTTTGACCCCTCTTTCAAATCAGTGATCCTCTCTGTCCAGAATGTTATTTTGGGGGTTTTAAATATATTTTTATTTTATTTTTGGTTAAATTATTTGAAAGGGGTGCTTTGCAAAGTGTGTGTTAGCATAAGCAAAGCATCTCATCTTCAATATTAAAATAGCCATGACCTCTCAAAGGATTCATGGCTGCTGCTTGCTTGCTTGCTTGCCTGCTTGCCTGCTTGCCTGCTTGCTTGCTTGCTTGTTTGCTTACTTGCTTACTTGCTTACTTGCTGACTGACTGACTGACTGACTGACTGACTGACTGACTGACTGACTTACACATACAAGCTACATCTTCAGACTGGGTTTGACATTTTAGCCACCTATAAAGTCCTTCTCAAGGATTTGGGATAGGTGGGGTCTGCAACCTTAAACACTCAAAGAGCCATTTGGACCCATTTCCCACAGAAAAGAAAACACTGGGAGCCAATAATTTAACAACCGTTGTGACTGGGTGGGTGTGCCCAACTTGACATCACTCACTCCTACCCAGTCACCTCCTGCTCTGGAATATGGAGTGAGTCTCCATCCCCCACCATCACCCTTACCTTCTCAGGCCAGGCAAGGAGTGAAGGGGAGGGGAGGGGAGGGGCCAGCCAGGAGTGGGATCAGCCAACAGGGAGTCATAGCAGAGGGGCGAAAGAGGCTCATGTGGCTCCAGAGCCGCAGGTTGCAGACCCCTGGGATAGGAAGATGTTGTTTGATGGTGTTAAAGGTATCCTCACAAAATATATAATAATAATTAATAATAATAATTTATTCGACTTGTATGCCGCCCTTCTCCCTAAGGATTCAGGGTGACTAACAATAAAACAGGACCAAATTTACATAAAACAAGCATTAAATATAACAAGTCAGAATAAATAACAATAAAACATTAAAACATTAATTAAAGTAATTAAAAAGGTAAAAAATGCCACCCGGGTCATTCCAGGCCGGCCTGTTGAAATAACCTAGTCTTTAGGTCCTGGCGGAAGGAGCGGAGGTCAGGGGCCAAACGGAGATCCATGGGGAGATGGTTCCAGAGGGCGGGGGCTCCCACGGAGAAGGCTCTAGCCCTGGGAACCGCCAGCTGGAAATATCTGACTGACGGTATCGCCAGGAGGCCCCTCCTGTGGGAGTGAACAGGACGATCGGCATATGATGATACTGGCAGGAGGCGTTCCCAAGTACCCTGGACCCAAGCCATTTAGGGCCTTATAGATGGTTACTAGCACCTTGAAGCTAACCCGGAAGGCCACTGGCAGCAGGAGGGGTATAACATGGGAGTATCGGGATACTCCCATCACAGCCTGTGAGGCCGCATTCTGCACCAGCTGTAGCCTCCGGGTAGTCCGCAAGGGCAGCCCCATGTAGAGAGCATTGCAGTAATCGATCCTAGAGGTGACGAGCGCATGAGTGACTGTTCGAAGGGCATCTTGGCTCAGGTAAGGGCGTAGCTGGCATACTATACAAACCTGGGCGAAAGCCCCCCTGGCCACAGCCCCCACCTGCTCCTCCAAAGAGAGCTGTGGATCCAGAAGGACGCCCAGGTTCCTCGCCCTATCCACAGGGGGCAACACCTCACCTGCTATGGCCAAAGATGGAACATCACCGAAAAACCGAGATGCCGGTAAGAACAGCCACTCCGTCTTGGTTGGGTTGAGTTGGAGCCTATTTCTCCCCATCCCCATATGCTATTCTAAGTAAAGGTACCTTTTGCAATTAACTAGTGTTGACTTTATCAATGCCAATGATGTTCAACTGGTGCTCCAGGTATTTTAGATGCACCCAAGGCACCTATTAATATTGGCATTTGCTTTCTTTTGCCACAGTTGTTTTATTTTACAGGTAGTCCTCAGCTTACAACCACAAATAAGACCAGAATTTCTGTTGTAAAGCAAAGCAGTTATTAAATGAGTTGCATGCAATTCTACAACCTTTTGCCATGGTTGCTAAGTGAATCACTACAGTTGTTAAGTGAACCATGAGATTGTTAAGCAAATGTGGCTTTCCTCATTGACTTTGCTTGTTGGAAGCCAACTAGGAATGGCTATCCCATGACCCTGAGATACTGCAGAGACTGCAAATACATGCTGGTTGCTGAGTACTAAAATTATGACTATGTGTAGTCGCTGCATCAATTATGAGAGCAAAGACTGGTCATGAATCACTTTTTTCAGTGTTGTTTGTAACTTTAAATGGTCATTAAATGAATGGTTGTAAGTTGAGAACTATTTGTATTTGCAGGTGTTTATATTTGGTTATTTTCTCCAGTTCTTTCTGTTCTAGTCTTCTGTCTCCAGGTACAGAAAAACATGAACGCATAGTGGACACTACAGTGTAGTGTCTACAGTGTCCACTATCCAGACACGTTTTTCTTTCATATCAACAATTGTTAAGTCTGGAGTGTTGAGTGGCAGGTGCTTGTCTATTTGAATTTTAAAGTCCCAGATCATTGAAAATGCAAAAACATCTTCATTTTCTATTAATTTGTCTCTTTTGTAGTCCCACCAGTTCTTGCTTGTAGGCAAATCATACGTCTTGCAGACAATGCACCGTTGTTGCTACTTGTCCATGCCATTGTTTGTAGTTCGTCTGTGTGATTTTCTTGCAGCAGCTAATTAGAAGTCCACTGTTTCTTCAGCTTCTTTGCAGAGGAGGCATTTGTTGCTATCTTTTAAAATCTGACTTTGGATCTTAAGGTTTGGTCTTGTGCAGCCAGAGTTAGCTTCTCTGCCTCTTTCTTCAACTTTCTTGACTTTAGCCAGTTCAAGGGCTCATTGTTGTCTGCTTTGCCTTAGTAAGCTTTCATGGTATAATAGCTTCAGTACATCTCCTCCACTGTCCTTCAGATATTCTTCAAGTGATCCTTTTTCTTCTTCAGCTGTCTGGTGTACCTTCCACACCCACCTATTTTTCTTGGTAAGAAGAGTCTGTCAGCATCCCTGCATGGATGAAGGGCATAATTCATTGTCATTATATTTCTGACCTTACTATCGAGGGCTTTTAGTTCTGCTTGAGCCCAGTCCACTATTCCAACTATGTATCTAATGACTGGAATTGCCCAGGTATTAATTGCTTTGATGGCATTTCCTCCACTGAGTTTTGACTTTTAAGATCATCTTCGCTTTCATGGTATGTTCATTTCAAACTTTCTTTGTGACTTTAGCCTGCTTGATGTTATCAGTCTTAAGGGTGCCCAGATAATTGTAGCATTCATCTTCATCTAGACCAGGGGTGTCAAACACAAGGTCTGCAGGCTGGATCCGCCCGTGATGTAGTCAGATCCGCCCATGGGGCCATTCTGGAAAATGTAAAGGGCTGGCCTGCGTCGCGTCAGCCTGGTCTACACAATGCTAAGAGGAAACATCGGGCCAGCATGGTTTCAGCCTGGTCTACCCCGTGTGAGGAGGAAACATGCCAGCAGTTTGGGGAGTGACATCAAGCTGACCACATCCACCCAATCGGCCAGGCCTACCCAATTGGCCACACCCAGTGAACGGCATCAAACTGGCCATGCCTACCCAGTCGGCCACACCCCCACAGCTATGCCTGGCCAACCCCCCGAGGTCAACCACAGCCCTGATGCAGCCCTCAATAAAATTGAGTTTGACACCCCTGATCTAGATTCTTGATGTTATTTCCATTGGACATCTTGATTAATTTAATTTTAAAAAATGGAGCCTGGATTGACATCTTGGCACAAATTTGCTATGTATGTATGTATGTATGAGATTTTTATGCCGCCCTATCTCCCGAAGGATTCAGGGCGGCTCACAACAATAAAAACAAAGAATATAAAATTAAAAAAAAACTATTAAGTAAATAAATCCCATTTTTTTAAAAAAAAATTTAATTCATATTTATATGCCGCCCTTCTCCAGAGACTCAGGGTGTCTTACAATTTTTGGAGCGCAACCCAATGCACTCAGCAATAGCTTTCATTCCATTGTATATGCCTGCTTATTACTAAGCGGCATTTTTACAAGTCAACTTATTGCCCCCAACAATCATGGGTCCTCAATTTACCTACCCTGAGAGGATGGAAGGCTAAGTCAACCTTCAGCCTGGTGGGATTCAAGTCTGCAGTAATTGCAGGCAGCTGGAATTAAGTTTAACATTTAACAGCCTGCACCACCAAAGCTCTTGGCAATTACAGAATTAAAAACCAACAAACAAATTAATAAAAATCCCCATCAGCCCAGGTTGGCCAGTTGAAAAAGCCATGTTTTCAGGTCTCAACGGAAGGATCGAAGGTCAGGAGACATCTGAAGCACCAAGGGCAGCTGATTCCAAAGGGCGGGCGCACCCACCCTGGGGGTCTTCAGTCAACACTGTCTGGCTGACGGCACCCTGAGGAGGCACTGTCTGTGGGAGCGTACAGGGCGATGGGAAGTCGTTGCTGGCAGTAGGTGCTCCCGCAAATACCCTGGACCTAAGCCATGAAGGGCTTTATAGGTGATTACCAGCACCTTGAATCTCACTCGGAGGGCAACCGGCAACCAATGCAGCTCATGCAGGAGGGGTGTAATGTGGGAGTACCAGGATACTCCCATCACAACCCACACGGCTGCATTTTGTACCAGTTGAAGCCTCCGCGTGGTCTCCAAGGGCAGCCCCATGTATTTTGGTCAATATAGTTAGAAACAATTGTTTATTGGTCAAGTTTTGATAAAACTGAAGGTGTCACAAGAAACAGTATATTTTTTCAAGCAACATTATGCTGATAACCTTTCTGTATTTTTAAGTTGAGCTTGATTTTGCACAGTCTTTCATATAGGTCACAATTTGCAGTTGAAGTTCCAATTAGCAAATATATGCGATAGTCATGTTCAAGGTGACCTTTGAGAAGTAGATTTTTCAGTGAGTCTGGACTTGAATAAATTATTATTATTATTTAACATTAAAAATATTCAGAGGTCTGCATATGCATATACTGTTAAATTTTAATTCTAGTCATCTTGTATATGTTGCTGTGGTAGTGTTCCTTAAGAATGAAAAACAGGACCTTCTCAATTATAATTCAGTCATGAGCTCTATCTCCTATAAAATGTGGGTCTAGATCCCTTACTTTTCTTTTCAAGAGATTGTAATGACTTTAGTATTCAGATCAGCTTCAAATTGCTGGTTGGAGACAGGAGTTTTAAAATTGTAATTGGTTTGTATTGTAATTTTGATAGTTTACATTGAGATTTCTTAATGCTGATATATTAGAACATATAATATTGATTTAAAATGTATTGTTGTCTGACTATACTGTAGGATGTTTTGTACTTGCTTAGAAAAATGTTATTTAGTGCTGTGATATTTTCTACTGGGTATAATGCATGGAATTACTTGCCTTACATTCTTAGATTCCATTATATTTCTACAAAATGTACATTGTAAATATTACTATTATTTATTTAACATATGGCATCACATACATGAAGTAGCAATGTACAGTATATTCACATTTCCAGTAGATTAGCAGAACTGAATAAAATTTAACTGTTAAGATGATCTATGTTCTTCTATATCAATATCTAGGCCACCTAATCATTGAAGCGTATTATTGTTTATATTTAAAAATGAGATACAGGACCAGTATATGCCTTCAGCTTACACCTGGTTACAGCAACAGCCAAATTACTCTGTAGACTTTCCTAGCATTCAACATACCTTGCAAATACATCCAATATAAATAAATAACCAGTTTAGGGTTTAGCAGAGTTTGATTGATTAGTTGTTGCATATAAGATCCTTCTGTTATAGGATTGCATTGTGATTTTATCTGTTCTGCAGATGATTGTGAGATTTTTCAGATAATTAAAGAGTTAATTTCTGTAGGCTGGATTCTGGTTTTCTGCTGAGTATGAGCAGAATAATACAGTTTTGTGATATCTTGTTTTATGTTTCTCCAATATGGTGTTGGAAGTATATTTTTTTCTGGTGGCTGTTGCAAAAGGACAGCTACATTGAAGTAGCAGATTTGGGAAAGTAATTGTCACAACTAAGATGGCTGTTACAGAGACTTCCATTAATTGGTGAATCACTGGCTGTGGGATCTGTTCAGTACTGATATGGAAAAGAAAAATTTCTATCAGAGATCATTTCTCTAGATGTAAATGGAGGGAGGTCTTGGATTGAAAGGTTAGAAATTGATTAAGCCTGGCAAGCGGATGGACATTTGGTAAGGGATGTAGGCAGAAAGAATTACATTACATTACAGTACTGTGAGTTTGGTCAACATTCCTTCAAAACAGGATTCGCCGTGATGATGAGCTTTGCGCCTTGGTGGCCTGACTGTTTGTGGGGCCGCAGAGGCTGCATCGGCTGGAATCATGGTACAAGTGGTGGCAAGCTTGGAGGCTGCCACTGTGGACTCCTGGGCCAACCAGCAAGCCCCTGGATTGTTTGGGGGGCGTTTGTGGTGGTCCAGGTTTAGACCCTTGAACGCTGTTGCCGCTTTTCTCCTTCTAGTGGCTGGACTGATTTTAACCAGGAATCCTGGTCCCATTGGGTTTTATCAGGTTCCTGGTTTTATTGGATGTTGGCTGGGTCGGGTGGGCTGTGAGTTGCCTAGCGGGGGATGGAACAGATATTCCCCTGCGGTTGGCTATTTTCTGTGGCCCTGGACCCTGCCTTGTGAGGAGCCCGATGTTTAGGCTCCCCTGGATTTCCGCCTAGCGAATTGGATGGTGCTATGCTGGTTCACTACTGCCGTTTTATGCAAACTTCGACGCCTTGCCCCTTTTTTTCTCCAATGGCCACGGTCTTTAGTTATCATCTGGACCTCTCCTGTTACCAGGACTTGATTGGACAGGTCCCATTGTTGTGTGAGGACGATGGGAGGACTATCCCTCTACTGTGAGAGGGTAGAGGGATTTAACATCGACCCTACAGTTTTTGAGTTGTTTGGTTTCGCAGTGAGAGAGCGTTGCCATTTATTATCATCTCCGCCCCTGAACGGGTGTGAGAGACCGCTTTGTGAGACTGGAACTCTTGATTACTGTTGCCTGTACCCTTCTTTCTCCATTGGATATTTTAACATCTTCACCCGGCTGCCATACCTACCTGACCCCTTATGAATTTTGTCAACTTTTATGGGACCTTACCGCTGAATTGTGGGCACTCAGGACTGCCTTGTCCTTGAGTTGGCCCAGTGGACTGTCGACAGCTTACCTTGATGGGGATCCTGGGATCGAGAGGTGGCATGCTGCAATCAATGGGTTAAATTCTAAATTAAGGTTAAGGTGAAATTTTAAATTTTTAATTCGTTGTTTTAAGGGGTTGGGGAGGGGTGTGGGGTGGAGGGTCATTTGCAGCCGGAGTCTTGGCGAGGGGAGTGTGGGGGTGGGGGCGGTGGAGCGGGCCCGATGAGAGACGCAGCGATTCCCAGGGTGGTGCGGGATTGGAAGAGGGCGGCGAGGCATAGGGCCATATCAGTTTAGGGAGCCTTGACACTTAGCCGGTTGCGGCTCGCTCGACTATGACCTCCTCGAGGCGATGGGATTAGGATCCCTGGGCTTAGGTTGGTGTATTTTAATGCCAGGTCTGTGGCTAATAAGTCCTCCCTCCTCCGGGAGACCATTGAGGAGGAGGCTGCGGACCTGGCCTGCATCACTGAGACCTGGTTGGGCCCAGAGGGGTGTCCCTCTGGTTGATTTATGCCCGCCAGGTTTCGGGTTTTGCACGGCCGGGCCCAGGGTAGGGGTGGTGGGGTGGCCGTGGTTATTCCGGAGACCTTGTTTCGAGGAGGTCTCTGTTGCAGAATGGGCGGGAGTGAGATTCTCCTCCTGAGGTGGGGGCCTAATGGGGGGTGGGCTTGCTGCTAGCATACCTTTCCCCCAGCTGTGTGGCAGCAGCCCTGCCTGGGCTTCTCGATCTCCTCTCGGGGTGGCGGTGGAGCTCCCGGACATTATGGTCCTGGGGACTTCAATCTGCCTTCCCTGGGGGGGGGGTGGGGTTGGCCCAGGAATTCATGGCTTCTATGGAGGCCATGGGCTGACCCATGATTCAAGGCCCTACTCATGGGGAAATACTCTTGACCTGGTTTTGTCTCTGAACAGTGGCGGAGTGACAGAGGCAGGTCACTATTACTTTGCCTGTTCCATGGTCTGATCACTATCTCCTACGGCTGGTCTTCCAACAGGCCGTCCCCCACTGCTGGGATGAGCCACTTAGATGGTTCCGCCCCAAGCCTGATGGACCCTGAGAGGTTCCAGGCAGAACTGGGGTTTTTCCTTCCTCCCTGCCCACAGCTCTGCCGAGATCTGGCAGTGGCCTGGCAACAGCGGGCTGCGTCAGAGCCCTCGACAGGGTTGTCCCCATCGTCCCCTGCAGCGTGGATCGGTTTGCCCTTGGTATACTGAGGAGCTCCGGAGATGAAGCGCCGTCGAAGGGTTAGAGAAAGAGTGGAGGTCCACCGTTCCCAGTCCCGAGCCCAGCTAAGAAGAGCCTTTATTGGACTTACCTGGTAGCTATGAGAAGGCGAGAAGAGAAGATCTTATCTCCACTCTCATAGCGTCATGAATATCGCCCGCCGCCCTGTTTCGGTTACTCGTTCCCTCCTTCATTTAGAGGGGGGCCGGACCCGTTGCGGGTAAGGCTGAGGCATTTGTTCAACATCTGTCGGATAAGATTGCTCGATTATTGGGGCGGGTTGTCCTCCGATTTGCAGTGGTCTGGGGAAGGGGTGCAGGGAGTCAGCTCTATGTTATCTGGGATGAGTTGATTCGATCCGGTTTCGAGGATGAAGTGGACAGGATTATCGCGTGAATGAGTTCCACCATGTTTATTGGACCCGTGTCCTCCTGGCTGGCTTATGCGCCAGAGAGGAATCTCCTCTGTTGTCGGGAGGCGGTTATCAACGCGCTTCCTTAAGGGAGGGTGTCTTTCCCGCGCTTGAAAAGAGGCGGTGGTGACCCCTCCTGAAGAAGCCTGCCCTGGACCCGACTGTGTTAGACAACTTTCGTCCAGTCTCCAACCTTCGTTTTCTGGCGAAGGTTGTTGAGAGTGTGGTGGCTCAGCAGGTTCGCTTTTCCTGGATGAAGCGGACTACCTAGATCCGTATCAATGGGCTTCCGACCGGGTATAACGCGGAGGCGGCATTGGTCGCGCTGATGGATGATCTCTGGAGGGCCGGGATAGGGGTTTTTCCTCTGTCCTGGTCCTATTAGACCTCTCAGCGGCTTTGATACCATCGACCATGGGTATCCTTTGCGTGCGCCTTGAGGGGTTGGGGAGTGGGGCACCGTTCTTGGTGGTTCTCCTCCTCACCTCTCGAAGCGGTGCCATAATCGACGATGGGAAGTCAGGTCGTCCCCTAGGGTTGCTCTTGTGGGGTCCCTCAGGGGTGGTCCTTTCCCCCTTTTGTTCTAACATCTACATGAAGCGCTGGGTGAGATCATCCGTGGTTTGGGGTGAAATTTCATCAATGCAGCTGATGATACTCAGCTATACATTTCACCCAGACCAGATGATGCCCTCTCTCTGATGACTTCGGTGTTTGGATCGATGCGGAACTGGATGGCGCGGAACATGCTTAAACTCAACCCGGCCAAGACTGAGTGGCTGTGCATGTCGGCGTCCCGGCCCAGTTTAGATTGTCCATCTTTGGCCATAGAGTGTTACCCCTGTGGAGAGGCGCGGAATCTGGGTCCTCCTGGATATGCGGCTCGGTTGGAGAGTCAGGTGGGGGCGTTGCCAGGGGG